>JAVXUP010002819.1:0-105448 GCA_033070095.1 Escallonia herrerae
GCAGCCGGAATGACTACGACCTCGAGAAGCGAAGCTATGAATTCATTCTTTGATGGGTACGTAGGCCAGTCTTCAAGTATAGCGGAGTTCGTACTAGAGATGCAGAAAGCCGTTGACAGGCAATTGTACCGTGAGAGAGAAGCCGACGCGGCTACAGTTTGCAAAGAAAGAGCTATACTACTTTATTCACCTTTAGAGGCTCATGCGGCTCAAGTCTATACCAAGGAAATGTTTCGACAGTTTCAAGAGGAACTACTAAAGTCGAATCAATATGGCATGACAAAGTTGCACGAGTATTCCACCAGAGACATCAAGGTTTATGCTTTGACAAATGTGACGAACTTCGCCAATCCGTGCTCTTCGTCGGCTCCGAGGACCAGACGACATTTTACCGTAGCAATTTGTAAGGACACTGGGTTGGTTAATTGCAACTGTCAACTGTTTGAGCATAAAGGTATACTTTGTCGACACGCGTTGAGGGTTTTGAGCGCCAAGAATGCTAGTGAAATCCCTCCACCGTATATCTTGGAACGGTGGACGAAGGAAGCCAACAGAGTCCACGGTCACATTCCTTACGTGCCCAATGTTTCAGTTGATTTCGAGCAATCTGAGTCGCTGCGATATAATCACCTTTGTAACATCATGCACGGTTTATCAATGGATGCAGCGTCGACATTTGATGGGTACAGGTATCAAGTTGAAGCAGCCGCACGGGATAAGGCTATGCATGCACAGTTTAGGATGGCATTACCAGAAACTGTGGACACTCCGACTACTCGACCAACTCCAGGCGGTAGATTCAATCGAGCCAAACAGCCAGTCATTGACGGCACTGACCTACAACGTGAGGAGGACGACATTTTTGATCCAATTATTTCTCAAACAAAAGGGCGAAAACGAGCAATACGCATGAAGAATCCGATTGAAGAAGCAACGGGTCAAAAAAAATTACGAAAGTGTGCGTTGTGTAATAAGATGACTGATCATGACAAGAGAAACCATTATAAAGTGTTAGGTATCGAACCTGGCAGTATGGTCGAGGAGGACGATGATGAGGAAGAGTGTTAGGGTTAATGTTTCAGTTGTATAAATTGAACTTTTATAATGTTTAAATTTGTGATTTGGTTTGTGCAATCTTTAATTTGTGATTTGATTTGTGGATTATTGATATTTTTGGTAACTCCGTTTTCGGGCACACTTTAGGCCCCAATTGATAGCTTCGAAAAAAGTTGTTTTTTTGTCACTTTTTTTCGCTCATTGCACTTCAGGCACGCTAGTTAGCCCATTTGTAAGACTTTCGGCGAAAAACGAGACACATTAATTTTTGAGTTTTCCTAGGAAGGGCCTATTCGGGCACACTTTAGGCCCCAATTGATAGCTTCCGAAAAAGTTATAATTTTTTTTGTCACTTTTTTTCCGTGCATTGCACTTCAGGCACGCTAGTTAGCCCATTTGTAAGACTTTCGACGAAAAACGAGACACATTAATTTTTGAGTTTTCCTAGGAAGGGCCTATTCGGGCACACTTTAGGCCCCATTTGATAGCTTCCGAAAAAGTTGTAATTTTTTTTGTCACTTTTTTTCCGCTCATTGCACTTCAGGCACGCTAGTTAGCCCATTTGTAAGACTTTCGGCGAAAAACGAGACACATTAATTTTTGAGTTTTCCTAAGAAGGGCCTATTCGGGCACACTTTAGGCCCCATTTGATAGCTTCCGAAAAAAGTTGTAATTTTTTTTGTCACTTTTTTTCCGCTCATTGCACTTCAGGCACGCTAGTTAGCCCATTTGTAAGACTTTCGGCGAAAAACGAAACACATTAATTTTTGAGTTTTCCTAGGAAGGGCCTATTCGGGCACACTTTAGGCCCCAATTGATAGCTTCCGAAAAAAGTTATAATTTTTTTTGTCACTTTTTTTCCGCTCATTGCACTTCAGGCACGCTAGTTAGCCCATTTGTAAGACTTTCGACGAAAAACGAGACACATTAATTTTTGAGTTTTCCTAAGAAGGGCCTATTCGGGCACACTTTAGGCCCCATTTGATAGCTTCCGAAAAAAGTTGTAATTTTTTTGTCACTTTTTTTCCGCTCATTGCACTTCAGGCACGCTAGTTAGCCCATTTGTAAGACTTTCGGCGAAAAACGAGACACATTAATTTTTGAGTTTTCCTAGAAGGGCCTATTCGGGCACACTTTAGGCCCCATTTGATAGCTTCCGAAAAAAGTTGTAATTTTTTTGTCACTTTTTTCCGCTCATTGCACTTCAGGCACGCTAGTTAGCCCATTTGTAAGACTTTCGGCGAAAAACGAGACACATTAATTTTTGAGTTTTCCTAGGAAGGGCCTATTCGGGCACACTTTAGGCCCCATTTGATAGCTTCCGAAAAAGTTGTAATTTTTTTTGTCACTTTTTTTCCGCTCATTGCACTTCAGGCACGCTAGTTAGCCCATTTGTAAGACTTTCGGCGAAAAACGAGACACATTAATTTTTGAGTTTTCCTAGGAAGGGCCTATTCGGGCACACTTTAGGCCGCATTTGATAGCTTCCGAAAAAAGTTTTGTCACTTTTTTTTTCGCTCATTGCACCTCATGCACGCTAGTTAGCCCATTTCTATGAATTTCGGCGAAAAGCGAGACGCGTAATTTTTTCGAATGCCGTCATATGAAAGGTATATTCGCGCACATTTTAGCGCCAAATTCATAGCATGCGAAAAATTATGTACATTTCTTTTTGGTACAATTTTTTGTAACATCACAGCAGCTAGCCACGCACGTCAGGATAATGGTAATGAAGGCGTCTAGCTTCATTCTTTTTCAGCTCCCAGGCTATCCTATACCTAAACGTCAAGGCATCCTTCCTAGTCCACGAGGAGTGTTTGAGCACTTCCGAGCGAGCAATGTAGTCCATGTACTTGAGGACGTAAATCCCGCAATCGTGACCGTTATATTGCTTTGGTCGGTCCTTTATCATCACGACCGTCCAAGGGTCACCCTGTGGCCGTCCGCATGCTAGCGAGAGGACAGTAGTCTGCATCCAACAATAAAAACGAGAATCAAGCCTATGAGACAAGAACAATATACTATGGGCCAAGGTCAAAAAATAAATACTAACCACTAAAGTGATGTACTCGTTGTACATCTGTGCCAGCAGCTGTCCAGGCTCGTCCTCCCTTAGGCTATCGTATATGTGAACCGTTCTGAACGCTGGATGGAGAACTAATAGGAACCAGTGGTTTGCATGATGACAGGGTATCATGATAAGGTTCGCATCAGCAGCGGGACATTGATAGTCTGCGTTCATCATGCCTAACACGTTTCGACCTGGTTTCCACTTACTCCTACCGCCCCCTCGCCTCCATTCTGTGAATTCTCTCACCGTTAATTCCACAAAATGAGTGGGATACATGTTAAGCTTCAAATATTCAGAACGGTTAAAACGTTGCTCTCTAATCCGGAGCAGTTCTATGTAAGCGTTCATGACAAAATTTGAAAGATCTGTCTCCGGCGCCAACGTTCTGATATCCTCATGACCTAGGAATGTCGCAAGGGGAAAGTCTGCTGAATTGACAGGCTCATGCCCGAAGTAGTGCCGGTCGATCCAAGCCATCTTGTCCGACCTCAATGGCTTCGTCGCTTGTCCTTTGTCCGACCGAAAGCTTGGGCGCGAGGCCTGGATTCCTACTTGGGGAACCTGACTCTGGCACTGAGAGTCGTATGCGTCAGGAGGCAAGCGACTATACGGCTCCCACACCTGACTCTGGGGCTGATAGTCGTACGCGTCAGGAGGAGGGCGACCAGACGGCTCCCACACCTGACTCTGGGGCTGATAGTTGTACGCGTCAGGAAGAGGGCGACCAGACGACTCCCACACCTGACTCTGGGGCTGATAGTCGTACGCTTCAGGACGAGGGCGACTAGACGGCTCCCCTTCGTAACCCCGGTACGCAAGACTAAAGTTTTGAACTTCAGTCTTGTACTTCTCAATGGACCTCTTGAGATTGTCAGGAGCCTGCGCGACAAACCAGTCAAACGACTCCAGCTGCTTGAACACCTCAATGCCCTGGTCAACCTAAAAAACATGCATAGAAAATATGGCTAATCATATTTGACAAATGGTCGATAAGGTGCGCAAATAAATTATCAAACAACACTAGCATGACTTACAATGGCCAATGCCCAGAACTGGTCATAGACCTCACGTGGCGCGTACGATGTCTTCTTCACCTGGGAAGGGCGATTCACCCTCGTGCGCGTCACCCTGAGAAACCACTGTAAGTATTCCTCAGTACTAATGCCGTCGTGCTTCAGCGATACAAGGCTATCATACGTTTCCTGCCAGGTATTCCACTGGTGCACCTCGTCACCCAACAAAATCAAGGCATCAGCCACCTCGAAGTTCGGCCCTCGACCACCCCTGTATGGCCGCATGTCTACAGCGGGTTTTGGTATCCCTTGTGGACAGCCAGCTTGCTTCATAGCTCGATCGGGCATCTGAAACTCACATTCTTCGAAGTGAATGAGCGGCACCCGAACCAAACCTGCCAGCACGTACGACACCGGAAGTTGCCAACACCACTCATCCAACAGATGCATCACCTTGCCATATGGCTGCCACGTCACCTGGGATGCATCTAGTATCTCTAGTTCCCCCCGATAGAACTTTAGATGGTGGTGAGGGTCTACCCGTCTCCTCCTCCGGTTGGTCGTAGGCCCCCAGGCCCACACCCTAGGCCACGTCTCATCGGAATCTACCAACGGTTGTGGACGACCCATGGGTAGCCTCTCGTAAGACCAAACCTGTGAATGCAAACATTATATGGAATTAGTAATTAATCCCGAATATATTGACTAAGGATCCTACCAAGAAAATAAATGCTCATACCTGTAATAGAGTCAGGCAGGCGGCAATGGACTTGGCACCGTTTCTCGTAGCCTTATGCAGTGCTCGATATAGGTGCGCAAGGACAGCTGAACCCCACGAATAGGAGTATACCTCCTCAAGATCCTCCAAGAACACCATATACTTCGGATGCACCGTGTTTTTCGAATGCGTCGGAAGTAATATAGCTCCAATAATATACAGAAGGAATGCCTTCGTATACGTCACGAAATCTTGAGGAGTGTATTCATCCGGTAGCACGCCGTACTGCTCTCTCAGCCATTTAAGCTTGACGCCGTTTGTTGTAAGCGCTGCCCTTGGAATTCCCGGAAAATACTGCATAGCCATATTCGCTATGGATGCAGACGGCACGTTCAAAGTAACGGGTCTGCCGTGACATGGGATTCCAAGTATAAATCCGACGTCCTCTAACGTAACAGTCATTTCACCAAACCGGAAGTGAAATGAGTTCGTCTCGCTCCTCCATCGTTCAACTAGAGCGGATATAAGGCAATCGTCGTGTCGAGACCATTTCCCGGGATCGGTGAACAGGGTTAAATTTTGACGGTGTAATAGCTGTATTTGTTCCTCGTTTAGTACCCACTCTTCAAGGTGCCTTGTGCTTTGAATTGTTTCCAAAACACCCCTATCGACACCGTCAAATACGTGCCTCGCGACGTGGTCATCGTCATCGTATAGGATTGATGTATCATGAGGTCCAGAGCTGAAATTCATACCTTTAAGAACAAAATATAATTATAAACCAACTTAGCGTCCATAATATCCATAATATTTACATTCCAAAACTATAACTGGATCTTTAACCTAGCTTACCAACACATTAGCAATAGTCATTATTTCAATGTATTAAAACAAATCCTCAATTCCCACCACTCCGAACGCTTAATTACGCTAGTTCCCACTGAATTTAGCGCCAACGTGGTTATATAGCAATATATAGCCCGATGGCCCCTACACCTCCAACACCTCAAAACCGCTTTAAAGTCAAGTTTTTAAATGTATTACGTCAATTATATACCAAATATATCAGGAAAAATTTTAAAGGGGGCAAGTTACCAAAACACCCGCTACTTATGCAAAATATCCCCTGGCAGTCATCGCCGGTGCGTCACAAGGTTCAGAACATCTGGAACAAAATAAGTTTTCGGGTGTCTCACACCCTTTCCTGAACTAAAAGTTATTTTAAGGTATGAATTTTAAGCTGGATCCTTCCTAGCAAAATAGCCCCCGAACATCGGCAAATTACCGAAATGCCCCTGAGCGTTCACTATCACCCCAACGCCCCCGAACCAGCTTCAAAACAACATTTCAGGTGGTTTACTTACATTTCTGGACTAAAAAGTCGTTTGAAAAACTTGGCACGGGAAAATTACCAAAACACCCCTTGGCGCGGGAAAATTACCAAAACACCCCTACGCGCGCCACGTCAGCTTCAAAACAACATTTCAGGTTTTGTAATTATATTTCTGGACTAAAAAGTCCGTCAAAAAACTTAGCACTGTAAAATTACCGAAATACCCCTCTCGGGGCGGCGAATTACCGAAATGCCCCTGGCATAAAAAAATATCAAAAGTGCTTCGAAATGCTACTTGAGGCTTCCTGAATTCATTCTTGACATAAAAAGTATTTTACGGAGGTTTCGCCCAAAAATCGCGAACCGGTGTCCGGATCAAGCGCTTAAAGGGCCGTTCGGCCAAAAAAATAGGTAACGGCTTCGGAATGGCCCGAATTCCTGGGGAATGGAACTTCCCAACATCCTAGGATTCTCATAAAAGTTTCGCGCGAAATCGCGCTAGCTTGATATTTTAAAATACACTGCAGAGTTACAAGGTTCCCCGTATCAGTTAACCCCTTTCCAGTCTTTGGAAAAATCTGAAATTTTTACCTGAGACAGATCCTTTAAGAATAACTAGGGTCTCTTTTTTGTATTTTGGCAAAATCTAGCTCTAGCTATTTTTTATAAATTCGTGAAAAACTGTCTATATTTGGCACCCTAAAAAATCGCTGTTTTGGAATCTATAAATGTAATACGCTGATTTGTATAAACCTAACATTGAATTATAAGGAAATTCAAAATACTTACTTGTTGTGACTTGATGTATTTAAAGAAAAAACTACCGATCTTCTAGCGGTTATCCACGATCTTCTAGCGTAAAATTTTTTGATTTGTATTGTTGTGGAGATTATGTAGGTGAGATATGAAGTACGAAGGAAGTTGGTAAAAGATGACAGAGTGCAGAAGAAGGGTTCGGGGGAGGGGATTATAAAGAGAGAAGCGAGGAAGAGAGAAGAAAAAAGACAGAAAAAAGTGAGGAAGGGTGGGTGTTTATGCGGTCAAAGGCTGCTGCAAAAAAAAAATTCGGCAGAAGGACACCACGTTGGGGCATCACGGGGGAGGGAAGGACGACACGTGGCATCGTGGGGAAGGACACCAGGTGGGGCATCACGCGGGGGGGGGGCGCCACGTGGCAGGGGAGGGGGGCAGGGACCAACCGCGGGTTGTAGGAGCGGTTGGGCCCTGCGGATGAGGGGAGGGGACGCCACGTGGCAGAGGAGGGGACGCCACGTGGCAGAGGGAGGGGACCAACCGCGGGTCGTAGGAGCGGTTGGGCCACGTGGCAGGGGGAGGGGACGCCACGTGGCAGAGGGAGGGGACCAACCGCGGGTGGTACCGGCGGTTGGGCCACGTGGCATCCCCTCCCCCTGCCACGTGGCAGGGGAGGGCACCAACCGCGGGTGGTACCCGCGGTTGGGCCACGTGGCAGGGGGAGGGGACGCCACGTGGCAGGGGCGGGGACCAACCGCTGGTGGTACCAGCGGTTGGTCCCCGCCCCTGCCACGTGGCGTCCCCTCCCCCTGCCACGTGGCCCAACCGCTGGTACCACCCGCGGTTGGTGCCCTCCCTCTGCCACGTGGCAGGGGGAGGGGATGCCACGTGGCAGGGCCATCGCTAATACCGCCGGTTGGCCATGCTGGTGGGCCACGTGGCAGGGGGAGGGGACGCCACGTGGCAGGGGCCATGGGGTTGGGCCACGTGGCAGGGGTGGGGGACGGCACGTGGCAGGCATATTAATGCCAACCGCTGGTTGTGCATGCGGTTGGTGTCCTTTTTCTCTCTCTCGCCATTTTCTCACCATTTCTCGTGCCATTTCTCGTGCCTTTTTTGCCATTAATGCAGTGACCGTACACCTTTTTCGCCTTTTTGGCCCACGTGGCCAACCGCTGGTAAGACCAGCGGTTCGGTGGAGAAATTTGTTATTTCTCCACCGGTGGGTGTGGATCGGTCCCCTATATATATATATATATATATATATATATATATATATATATATATAAGCAAAAAGAAAAAAAAAACCATTTCAAATATATATAACAAGTACTTCCTACTTGTTACTTAGTTATTGATTATTGACTACTTCACTCGTAACTAGTATAAGGCCTGATTAGGTGGACCATGTGAGCAGGGCCTGGGTTTGTCTAGACCAAGCCCAAACTGAAAGTTAGGAGCTTTGATCCAGCTTTAGGCCTATTTTGGACATGTTTACGCCACGCCTGTTGCCTGGGCTACACAAGGCAAGCAGCAACATGTTCTTGTGCATGGAGTGAAGCGCATAGCATTGCTGATGCAGATGAAGGTCAAGAAACACCAAACATAACCTGCAAAGAAGAGGCGTGTCTTTTTGGTCTTTGATATTGATATGGTGATATTAAATTGTGCGGCTTACATTCTATAAATTGATACCGTATCACAATGGCTTGTAGTTTTTTAGTTTTATGACACATTTACTTGAAAAGAGAAATTTTGTATTGTCTCTCTCTCACACCCAATTGGTTGTGAGATTTTTGTATTTAAAGAATGTACAGGATAATGGATAAGGATGATACAATCTTTTGAATACAATTTTGAAATGCAAATTCTATCCTAACTAATCAGGATTGCAGCTTAATCTATACAAAATGTCTTCTGATCTAATACACCCCCTCAAGATGAAGGGGGTCGTGAGAGAACCTTCGGCTTGCCAGAAAGAAAACGGTGTCGGGAAGATGATAAGCCTTTGGTAAAAATATCTTCAATTTGGTCATGGGTAGATATGAACTGAACATTTAGTTCTTTTTGACGAACCTTGTCACGAACGAAGTGAAAATCAATCTCAATGTGCTTCATTCGAGCATGGAACACGGGGTTGGCAGATAGATATGTGGCACCGATATTGTCACACCAGAGAATGGGAGATTGATGAAGAGGATAACCAAGTTCAGTAAGAAGAGAGCGGAGCCACGTGAGCTCAGAGGCACAATCTGCAAGGGCTTTATATTCAGCCTCGGTCGAAGAGCGAGCTACAGTACGTTGTTTACGAGAAGACCAAGAAATGAGATTACCACCGAGATATATGGCAAAGCCCCCGGTGGATTTACGGACGTCAACGTTGCCAGCCCAATCAGCGTCAGTAAAGCCTTGCACATCCCAAAAGCGAGAACGAGTAAACATAAAACCATAATCAATTGTGCCGCAAAGATATCGAAGAATGCGTTTGACATAAGTCCAATGAGTATCAGTCGGAGAGTGCATGTATTGGCATGCCTTATTGACAGCAAAGGCAATGTCAGGTCGGGTAAGAGTTAAATATTGTAAGGCACCAACAACGGATCTGTAGCGTGTGGGCTCAGAGAAGGGAGCACCCCCTGGCACAGATGATTTTTGAGGAGTAGAGACAGGAGTAAGGACAGGTTTGGAATGAGTCATACCAGCTTTTGAGAGAAGGTCAGTGATATAGCGGCGTTGAGATAGAAACAAGCTAGTCTGAGCATAAGAAACTTCAATGCCTAAGAAATAGTGAAGCGGACCAAGGTCTTTGATGGAGAATTCAGAGAGAGAGTTGATCAAGGACATTATTTGAGTAGATGAGTTCCCAGTGACAATGATGTCATCGACATAAACTAATATATATATGATAGTGCCAGAGAGATTGAGCACAAAGAGCGAGGGATCTGTCTGTGAAGGAGCAAAGCCTAAAGAGACAAGAAAGGTGGAGAGACGATGGAACCAAGCACGTGGTGCTTGTTTAAGGCCGTAGAGAGAGCGATGGAGTTTACAAACATGGTGAGGATGAGATGGATCTGTGAAACCAGGGGGTTGGTGCATGTAGACCTCTTCGGCAAGAGAACCATGTAAGAAAGCGTTGTTGACATCAAGTTGAGTTAAGGACCAACCACGATTGACAGCGATGCTAAGGATAGTACGAATCGTGGTATGCTTGACCACTGGACTGAATGTTTCCTCAAAATCCACACCATGCTGTTGGTGGAAACCTTTAACGACCAATCGAGCTTTATAACGTTCTAAAGAACCATCAGCCTTTTTCTTTACCTGAAACACCCATTTGCAACCCACGAGATTCATATGAGGATGATGAGGAACGAGGGACCAAGTACCGTTACGGAGGAGTGCATTAAATTCTCCATTCATGGCATGTCGCCATTCAGGATGCTTTTGAGCTTGAGAGTAACAAGTAGGTTCTAGGAGAGTAGTGGTTTCATAGAGGGATGCAAAGGTTTGTTTAGGTTTGGGATTCTTGGGTAAAGTCATAGGATGAGTGCGGGTAGGGTTAAAAGAGGTGGCAGGGGGAGGAGGGTGAGGGATGGCAGATACCGAAGGTACAAGTGGGGGTGATAAGATTGAAGGAAGGTGAGTTTGAGTGGAAGTTTGAGAGGGAGGTGACATGGCAACAGGTGATGTACGTAGAGAGGATGGAAGACGAGTGGGAGCAAGAGCCCATGGTTGAGATGGTAGTGAAGGAGCAGGGGGGTGAGCCAGGAAGTGACGAACCAGTGAAGGGGTAAGTGAATTCATCGAAGACAACATGGCGAGCAATATATATTTTACGAGTCGAAAGATGAAGACAGCGGTAACCTAAGTGAGTTGGACTATAGCCAAGAAAGACACAAGGAGCAGAACAGTAGTTGATTTTATGCGCATTATAGGGGCGTAAAAGTGGGTAACATAGGCATCCAAAGATTTTAAGGAACCAATAATTTGGCGGAGACCCGGAAACAAGTTCAAAGGGGGATTTGTAGGTTGACACTTTGGACGACATTCGATTGATTAAAAAAATAGCTGTTTCAAAGGCAAAATCCCAATAAAGTTGTGGCACCGAAGCATGAGCCATAAGAGCGAGACAGTCTCAACAATGTGACGATGACGACGCTCCACCGCCCTTTGTTGTTCATGAGTATGGGGACAGGAGCGGCGGTGAATAATGCCAATTTGAGAAAAAAAAAAGTACTGAGTTTGCGATATTCACCGCCCCAGTCAGTTTGGATTGCTTTGATTTTACGCGCAAATTGGCGTTCCACCATGACTTGGAATTGCTTAAAAATATGAAAGACATCAGATTTACGAGCAATAGGATAATACCACAGAAATTTTGAGTAATCATCAAGAAATAGCACAAAATAACGAGATCCATTCAGAGAAGAAATTGGAGCCGGTCCCCATACATCGCTGTGAATTAAATCAAGAAAATGCGAGCTACGAGAATTTGTAACAGGCAAGGTACTCCGAGAAGCTTTTCCTAGTTGACATGAAGAACAAAGAGTCTGAAGCTTACAACTTGTGCATGGCAATTTATTTTCGAAGATGATTTGACGTAGGACACGTGCATGAGGATGACCAAGATGCCGGTGCCAACCATCTGCGGTAGTATGAACAGTAGAAAGAGCAATAGGGCTGGAGGAAAGAGATGATGGATGAACAGCATTGAGACAGTACAGACCATTTTTACTCGGTCCGCGAAGAAGAGTAGCCCTCGTGACCTAATCCTTGACCAAAAAATAGTTTGATGGAATTCAAAGAAGACATTGTTGTCTTTAGTAAATTGCTGGATAGAGAGTAATGACTTAGAAAGAGAAGGAACATGGAGAACATGAGACATATAAAGAGGAGCATAAGAAGTGTGAATTAGAGACTTGCCTATGTGAGAGATTTGAAGGCCTTTACCATCGCCAACATGGAGCTGATCATGGCCTTCATATGGCTGTGCAGAGGTAAGCGAATACAAGTCAGGAGAGGCATGATGAGTTGCACCTGTGTCTGGAAACCACTGAAAATCTTCAGGAAATGTGTCACTAGAGTGGCTCGTGTAGTAAGCAGCTGGTTTAGAAGTAGCAGAATTAGGATTTGAGGGGTTTTGGCAGTAAAAACTGTCATGAGATGTGGTATTGCAAAACTTGCAATATCTCGGGCGATGGTTGAAGCTGCCACCATGAGTGCCGCCACGTTTGCTGCCGCCACCATGAGGTTGAAAAGGCTCACTGTTACGACCTCCACGACCACGGTTGTTACGATAAGACCCGTTGCCAAGACCGCCTTGACGATGATTGAAATGGGTGCTAGAGGAATGAAAAGTAGAGTTGAGGTGAGAATTGCGGTGAGAGAGATGGGCAGAGGGCTGGGTATCAGGGATAAACGAGGTGGATGAAGAATTAAGTTGAAGTTTGGTTAGATTCTCAGAATGCAAGAATTCATGACTGAGAAGAAGGGAATGAAGTTCAGAGAACGAAACAGGTTCAGTCCTAGCACTGAGAGTGGTGACAAGATCTTTGAAATTTGATTTCAATCCACGAAATACATAAACGTTGAAGTCTTCGATAGATATTGGTCTACCGGCGGCAGAAAGCTCATCAGAGATAGATTTGGCCCGTTGAAGATAGGCGGAAACACTCTCATCCTTTTGATCGAGTTCATGAAGGTTTCTATGGAGGCCAAGAATCCTTGTGTTCGACGGAGAGTTAAGAGATCTCTCAAGGACCTGCCATAGATAGTGACTGGTGTCGCAGCCAACAACAAGCGGGAGAATTTCTTCTGAAAGAGAAGAAAGTAACATGCTCAAGATTGCAGAGTCTTGACGGTGCCAAGGCAAAAATTCAGGATTGAGAATTGGCGTTGTTTCACCTGCGGGAACAAGGTGCTTCGGCGGAGGAGGAGTAGCGCCATCAACAAACCCAAAAAGGTCTTGACTGCGAAGGTAGGGCACAAGCTGCATGCGCCAGTAGAGGTAATTTTTGGTGGTGAGTTTGAGAGAAATATAATGGTGGGCTTGAGAGAGAATTGGAGAGGGAGAGGTGGAGTTAACAGAAGAGGAAGATATGCTGGAAGAAGCCATGGGAAAGGAAAAAAGAAAGGTAAGTCGTTGGACAGAAGGCTCTGATACCAACTTGAAAAGAGAAATTTTGTATTGTCTCTCTCTCACACCCAATTGGTTGTGAGATTTTTGTATTTAAAGAATGTACAGGATAATGGATAAGGATGATACAATCTTTTGATAACAATTTTGAAATGCAAATTCTATCCTAATTAATCAGGATTGCAGCTTAATCTATACAAAATCTCTTCTGATCTAATACATTTTAACTTTTAGGGTCCGCTTGAATTGCATAATTGAGCGTGAAATGAGAGTATTCTATAAATTGTTACCATGACATGATAGTCGGAGGTTTTTCTTGTGTCTTCAATAAATAGTCAACTTTCAGAATTCCCTGGAATTGCACAATTGAGCGTGAAATTGGGGTTCCATATGAAATTGCCCACTTAGACTGTATTTCTGATTCTGGATACTCCATTTCGAACTGAAATCTTAATTATGATTGAATTTTGTCTTATATTCTTAAGTCATCATCTAAAAATTACAATTCCAAGAATGATGTGCCAAAACAACCAGTTGCGCCCAACAGACCACATATCAAACCACCGCCAGACTTTGCCGTACGCAAAAACATGGCGGACCATTGCCGGACTGGACCGGAACCTCGCTGGCCCCGTCAGATCTGATCATGTCGGAATCTATGAAAAACTCCCCAGGCCATCGTCGGACGTCGTTGGAGTTTGTCTGCTGGTGACCAGGACTCGTCGAATAACAGTGGAAAGTCGCCATCAGGTGAGTAGGTGACCGTCCATCACCAAGTGCCACCTCACCTCAGGCCTACAGATACAAGGAACCTAATTACAGAGATTTGAATAGAACCCCTCGTCAGAGCTTAGAGAAGCTATGAGCGCAATTTGTTCTCACCAGACGACCTCACTGTTTTCTATAAATATGAATAGAAACCTCGTCATGGCTTAAGGTGTGAGGAACTCTTATCTACATCACAATAGTCTTTTATTAGCACAATATCACCGATTTTTCTATACAACATCAGTACGAAAATGTGTATGTTTCTCCGATGTATTATGCAGTTCTGCAGCAATAACGTTGGGAGGCATAGCCATTTATTTGTTATTGAGGTGAATCCTTGAAATGATTACCAAAAAGAAAGTTAAAGATAAGCTTTGGCCATACTTCCAGGCAGGGCCATCCCTTTACACAGAAGCAAATGTCACTTAATGACTTGATACAAATAAACAAATCACCAAAACAGCAATACTTGCAGTGCAAGTACTCCACACCCAATCCAAACCAGCAGTCGCGTGACAACATCACGTCCATCAGCACCGGAGTAGTACGCCAAGTTGTTGAACTGGTCAAGCGGGTACAAGTTACCTGGTGGTCCTGTCACGTAAACAAACCTCGGCGGCGGCGGTGCTTGTGGTTGTGGCGGACAGTATTGGGTGGACGGAGTATTCTGTGGCGGCAGCGGCGGCGGCGGCGGTGGTGGAGGAGGAGGCAGTTGCCGGCTGCATGGGTTCACGCACGGGCATTCCCCGCATCTAATAACCGGTTTGTCAAGTGCACCGAAGGAAGATGTGACATTGGTAAGAACATACACGAAGATGAGTGGAAAAATGAGCTTCACCATGTGTGTTTAGAAGATTGGTGCCCACATTTGCCTGTTGACTGAAGTGTTTCGAGGAGAGAATCAAATGGCTTTGGAGATAGAGAGAGAGGAAGAGAGTTAGATGAAGAGAAGTGGTGTGGGAATGTGAATGAATGAAAGTGAACTGCGTGGATATGCCTCACGTTGGCTTCTGCATGGGCGTCGCAACATGTAACAAAAGGCTACTTACAAGAGAGCCCTCAAACTATCATAAAAAGATCTGTTGCATCACAGGTGTTCATACTCTTTTCCCAATTTGGTCTTCAAACAATTAATCTGTTGCATTCGTCCATAAACTTAACATTATTGAATGCTTATATTGTATGCACCCTTTGTACCTAGTTTTTTTTTTGTTCTGCTTCTTGTATATCTTTCGGCTCTATTGTCCTGTTAGATGCGGGTGGGTAGACCCTCGTTCTCTCTAGATCTGCATTTTTTTTTACCATTAACCATCCAATGATCTATAAGGGAAAAAAAAAAAAAGAAGAAGCAGACATGCACATGTTAGCGTCTGCAACGTTTATTTACAGTTTTTCTTACTATCGGATGCCACTAAAATTTATGTCCACGTCTTCACACTTGTTAATGTAGTATTATTGACGGAAGAGTCCAAGCATAACATAGTTTTTCTTAATTAGAGGAGTAACTTGCTGCCTCAAATTCTTTAAGGGGCTTTCCGTTAATTGATGTTTGCTTGGAGGAGTAAGTTGCAACCACAACTCCTTAAGGGGTTTTTGGGTAATTGATGCACAAGATAATGGTTACCCTTTATTGGGGGTTAGGTAATCTGGGGGTTGATTTTGGGGATGGAGACATGGTAATGAGAGTAATGAGCCTCATTCTATGGTTATACAAGGTAGCCTTGAAAGCGAATTCCATGTGCATGGTGTTAATGGCCAGGACCCCGCTTCATCCTTTTTTGTGGTATTTCTTCCATCTTTGAACGACGGTTGCAGCCACTCATGCACATTTAAAGACTGCAATTGGATTGGATCCGCAGAGCGTGAACAGAATAAATTCTGCCAACTTGACCAGGTTAATTCATTATTAGCAATTCTTTTTCACTAAAATTGCTACCTTTAGCTTACTTCGTACCTTTATGCTTATTCATTGGAATCTGATCTTATTTACATAAGTAGTTCTCCAGTAGAGTTTTTCGATTTTGTTTACTTCAGTTTGAACTTACTTAATAATGAAAAGACCGTAATTACAAGAGGAGCTACAAACTTTTAAACTATTAATACTGTGTAGCACCCTCGTCTAAACATAACACATCACTTCTATGTTCTCTTTATAAAAAGGAAGCAAGAGAACAAAAACTCAGAATAGATTAGTTCAAACTTCAAAGCTAAAGTTTAAACAAAAGAATCTTACTTCACTCAGACAACTCTAATCCGAAAGTGCCTTCTACAAAGCGCAAGCCTGGCATCATTCTTCTACCATCAATGTCTTGCAATTATTGGTCTCATTTACGTATTAACAACTCACACCGGCATGCATGTCTCTCCTTTGGCCATTTGTTTTTTGGGAGAGGAAAGAAATGAAGAGAAAGGGAGGGGGGACACGGGCGGATCTTCCCTTCTGTAAAGATGGTCAATTGACTTGATTTTTAATGAATGCCTTTTTCTCTTATTATGCCTGATAATCTTTCAGAAAGCAGGAATATTAAAGGTGAATGTAACACTTCGATCTTCAAATTTACTTTACGACATCGGATGCAGGGCCTCCATATTTATTCCAAGAACAAAGTTGGATCGATAAAGGTGGGTTTTGAGCCTCCAAGAGTAGCGCTAAGCAAGAACGTTCTGTAAACACACGTACAAAGCGTTATTGTAGAAGTAGGGCTAGACATATCTATGTGGGAATCATATGCTAAGTGGATTTGAGCCTCCAAAAGTAGGGCTAAGCTAGCAAGAGTATTCTGTGAATGCACAAAGCCTTACAGTAGAATAATGCAAGACATGGGTGGGAATCATATACTCTAGCAAAAGATCATGTAAGCAAACACTTTGTTTGTGCTCTTTCCTGCAAACAACATTTTGTTTGGCATTAAAGGTTTTTTCATCACACGATGCGTCAAAATGACCTATATGACACTTTCTAGCCACACACAATTTAAGTAAAAAATTGGGACCTTGACGGCATATGAATGGTCAGATTTTTGCTTTGCTACACTGTACACTGTAAATTGACCAATGCTACTGTTTAACTTTATTTCACAAACTTCATTTTTGTTAAGTGAATGGCAGTGCATTAGGCAAGCCTCTCTATACTGATAGAATGACAGCATCTGGAGAGAGGCTAATGTATGCAAGAGTATGTGTGGAAATGGATGTAGAGTGCAACTTTCCTGAAGAGGTGCTATTAAGAGGACCTAATGGCTGGAATCACATACAAAAAGTGGAGTATGAGTGGAAGCCTACTAGATGCACCCACTGCAACGTCTTTGGGCATTGGGAATCAGGTTGTTACCTCAAGCCAAAAATACTAGTGTGGAAGGAAAAGGTTGTATCAGTGGCTGAGAAGAACAGTGAGAAACCTGCACAAAATAGTGCTCAGAATGATATGCCTAATAGCAAGTTGACCACAGTGCTGCATAACAGGTTTCAACAACCAGAACAAAAGGAGGAGGAGAAATCTGAAGCTCAAGAGGAAATGAGTTCAAAACAAAGGACTTGAGAAAAGAAGAAATGGACGCAGGACAACTATATTGTGCAAACTATTACCGCTGGACCAAGTGAGGTCCATTATTATCACATCCGCCTTCGTTATACTTAGCCATATCTAACAGATAAAAAGTTCAAACATTTCCTTTTCGGAACAATTTTTTGTTCATTTTAAGTTCAAAACAAGTACATCACAATTGTTGTAATAGATCGTACAATTCCATACATTACAAACCTTAGCAAATAAAAAAAATGGAAAAAACCAAATTCTCCTGGGGATGTTCCACGCACTGCATAAAGTGCAATTTTGGGAGTTTAGAATCCACTTTCTCCGACTTAGAACACGAAAAAGATCCATTTACTCAATGATCTTTAGAATGCCTTAAGTAGATCTTCGCTCACTTGAAAAAGCACTACCATTCCTTTCTCTTTATATGCTGTACACTATTACCGCCATGACAAGCTTACTGATCAGTCTCGCACGGAACCTAGAACTTGATAGAAACATATTGTAGGAAATAATGCCAAGTAGAAAACCTGTCGATAACACCAAGTCTTTACAGCACTCTGGACCGAATACAAGTGAGAGACACTGCATGTCAAGAAAAGTAAGTCTATATTCTCTTGGACTTGCATACACAGAGGGCACTTATGATCTGCCACAATATTCAAGGACTTTAACTTGTCCATATATGGTCATTGAACACTTAGTGCACAAGATCCATACTATTATTCACAGTACACTTACGTATGCGGGCAGTAAATCACACCACCTTTCACCATGGCATAATTAGCCTGTGAGCTCTAATGGAATTCCAGGTAGACTTCTTAGAAAACATACCGTACCAGATGACTCAGGCTTCCAAATAGCTTGATCAGCAACCTCAATATTAAGGTAAGGGAGTTGAAGTAGCTCACCATGCCAAATTCTTAAGTGCTTGTGATCTATGTGTGTACGTATACACTACAAGAAAAACAAGCTATGCCTACGGGATAGCACCATAGGGATGGTGCCAAGTACCATAGGCATATTCCATCCCTACAGCACTATACCGTAGGCGCAAGTTGCGATGCCCTAGATCTATGCCTACAGTACGTGGCACCTATCCCTACAGTTATGCCGTAGCTATATATCAATGCCGAATTTGTGTTAACCCACTTATAGTGACCGTTCTTGGGGCATAAGCCTACGGTTTAACCGCAAGGATATGTTTAATTTTTGAAGCCTATGCCTACGGTTGGTACCGTAGGCAGATGTTTATCCCTTAGGTAACCTAAGCTATACTTACGGTACATTCCGTAGGGTACGCTTAAACTATGGCCTTTTAAAAATTCTTCCGCCAAATAGTCGACCCTATCCCGATGGTAAGCACCCGTTGCGTTTGCCCTTCCAATTGCGAATTGTGTATGTGACTAGAACCTGTCTGATTATCCACCCAATTCCCACAGTAAGCACCGTTGAGAGAGCCCTTCCAATTAGAAGCAACACCAATGGTCACAGTGCAATATTAACCGTAGGTATTCCAGACTTGTACCAACAGCTTATGTTATACCGTAGCCCTTTTTGTCACCATAGAGCAGTTTTGGTGTAGTGGTATATAGCATTTTGTGAGTTTTGAGAGAAGAGAAGAGAAAAGAAAGGAAGAGAAGAGGAGAATTCAAAGAGAAAGGAAGAGAATGAAAGACAATTTTTCATTTTCTTGTCTGAGTTTAAAAGATAAGAGGAAGTATCATTTCTTTCGCTTATTTGTGAGTTCAACAAAAAAGGAAATAAGAAGTACCGGATTACATAAATACCCTCATACTATATTACCACAATTTTAACAAAGACTATAAAGGTATGATCTTAAAAAAGAACATGGAAAAATAAATTAGTCTTCAGTGACATCATCCAAAGTACATATCATACTAATATTATAGGTCTTATATCACTGGTTAATGTCATAATATCAAAAACACACAAAGCCATGAGTTGGCTATAAACATCCAGACATTCAAACCTCATTAATGTTATACTAAAAGTAAAACAATATCAGTCATGAGTCGACTCTAAAATTCAAAACAATCACTCATTTATAAATGAAATGGTAAGTTTTTATAAGAAACTTTAAGACCTAAAAGTCAATAAATTATTGGTCTTTATTATCTCATGGGGGCATTACGAAAGTATTACTTATGGGAGTTTCATTTATCTCTGTTTCTTCCTAATTTTGAGTGGAAAGAGATTTGGGGAGAAAGAAGCTCAAACTTTTCTCCCATTTCCCTTCTTTTCTCTCGTTGAAAAAACTCAACAAACTAAATAAAAAGGAAGAAAAGAGTCACTTTACGTTTTTTTCCCTCATATTTTTCAAAAAAAAACTCACAAACAGATTGGTAAAACTCACCTTCCATTAAGTAGAATATCACAGATTTTAGCATCAGGAGAATTTGAAGCATCACGGACAAGTTTTGGATCACAACGCTTGATAAGAGAACCACACTGCATCCGATTATCTAGCCCTAGCCATATATCTTTACCATTTCAATTTTATGAAATACAAAATCTAGAACTCTGGACCTAAGCTTTATCAACTTACACGAAGTCTAAGAGAGGTCCTTACAAAGTTGAAGATACTAAAGATTCCTATGTTTTATAATGTGACTACTACCAAAAGTTTATAATTGAGAGCAATTGTAAAGTTGCAGCTATTAGTTAACATGTTCTATCAAAAAAAATAAAAGTATTTTATAAAATTAATATTAGTGCAAAAAGTTAAATGTAGACGTTTTGTAAGCCCTCTTGTACATGCGTTGCTCCTGTTCCACAATGCAAACTTGTCACTTAGGTGACAACTAGGAGTGCAAGTTGGGTCGGTATTGATAGACTTTAACCAATACAAAATAAGAAAATGTTATTTTTCAACTGACCTAACCTACCTAGTTTACAAATGAATTAGGATAGGTTGGTTCATGATGAATCCAAACTATGTTGCATTTGGTTTTAAAACCCATTCGATATCTACTCGTAGTTTTTCTGTAAATACCGTAATAAGAATCACCACTGACAGGTAGTCATCACTAGACATGGCAAGTTGCCAACTCCAATAGTCATCGATCGTCAACCCTCGCCACCTGCCATCGCCACTAACAACAGTCCCTGCCAGTCACCACCACTGCTAACCATTCACTATCGTTATATTTCTTGTTTAAAATTAAAAAAAATTCTATTTATTTCATCAACCTACCAAACCCAACTTATCTATCAATCCAAACCAACTTAGTCTAATTGATTCGATTCTTTTAACTTAAAGAAAGCATGTAAATTTACTTTTGAAACCCAGTCCCTAAGTCCCTTTTTTTTTGGGGTGGGGGGGGAGGATGGTAAGGTGTACTACTAGTCTCATCTTAATCTCTCTAATGTAAGTATCCTATCTTAATCTCTCTGATCTAAGTTCCATTCCATATATGAAAAACAGAGTGGGAGGATGTGTCAGGGTGTGTGGGTGGGTGTGTGGGTGTGGGGGGGGGGGGGGAAGGGGCTAGTTAGGTAGTGATGATAAATTGAACCACCACATCCTCATTAGGAGGGAGAATTCCACATATAATTGTGTAAGAATTATGATCGAATCCATCTTCTAGCTCATTTTTATATATAATAATTTATGTGTTTTGCTAGCTAAAACTCCATGCTATGTGCGGGCATATAATCATAATATATAATCATAATCATTTACTTTGCTGTTAATCTCATTTCAATAAAATATCTCTACTAAAAAGAAGCATGGTAGTTATTAGTCTGAGGAGGTTGAAACATGTGCTATGTATGGAAACTTTCAAACGCAATCCGGTTATTTTTAGCAAATTGATGACCAAAATCACATTGGTTATATTATCTCCCCCCACCCTCACTATCCTATTGTGTTGAATCTAATGTTACGCCAATAATCACCATGAATGACAAGTGAAGTGTAAAGTATTACTATTTCTTTAATTAGAAAATGCAACAAAAGAAAAAATATTTGCAAGTTGCGATCATTATCAACATTAACTTCAGACAAAGACAAAAAACAATTTCTCTTGACAGTCTCATGGGAAAAAGGTAGAACAAAAATTACCTTTCATGTTTCTTTTTTTCAAATCATTTTCTCATGCTACAAAATTAACTAAAGCATTAGTTCCACTTTAGATAACATTTACACCCTTATATTCTTAGAAGTTGTTTGGAATTGATTCTTAAAAGTAGATTATGATTAAATTAGAATTAGTTTTTAAAATCGCTTTAATCCATTTTAAGCATAATGGATTAAAAGTTTTTAAAGTATTTGGATAAAAAGGGATTAAAGTAGGTTTACTGTTGCAAATTTACCATATAGTATATTCAAACTGAAATCGAGCATTTAATGTTGTTTATATGTAAGGATATTTTGGTAAATCTCTTGGTCAAACATGATTCTTCAAAACTGATTAAATCTTAATCCAAAAAAATGAGGATTATGGATTTAATTAGTTTTGAGCACATTTGAGCAGATCTAATAGTTTCCTTTTTTTGCCAAACACTTCAAAACTGATTTAATCTGGATTTAATCAGGTTTGACCAATCTATAATCAATCACAAACACCCTCTTAGTTGCACCATCCATCTCTTTGCTGCTAAGTTTGGAAATTCATATTTTGCTTTGACCCTCTTCATATTGAAGATGATGCTTTCCAAGTTGGTAACAAAAATATACCAAACCTGCTTTGGATAAAGACACGGACATTTGTAAAAGCTAAGAAACATCGACAGACAAAAGAAAAAGGATTGTTCAAGAAAAGGGTCGGACTTCTGTGATTGACTCCATGACAATTTATATTTGAAAGTATTGGAATAAATGAAAATCTCAAAAAGACACTTGACGAAAGCCTAAAACCACAAACAACAATAATCCCAACTTGTCATTGTAAAGTAATATTGATCTCATGAATAATTGAATGTCCAAATGCTGCGTAATGTTGAGGAATCCATTTACATCCACCGCAGAATAACATATCTTCAAGCATCGCTACCCACTCAATCGTCATCATAATACTTATGCTCTTGAAGTGTCATCCCTCCAATTGTCATATGTCTATAGAAAATGTGATGTACCATTAGACCTGGCAAAATATTGTCCGGACCCGCGGGTCTACCCGTACCCGCTCAAAAAAGGCGGGTACGGGTACATAAATAGAAGACCCGTTGAAATTAGACCCGTACCCGAACCGATCCGTAATTTTCGGGTCGGGTCGGTTCGGATACAGGTAATCCGAATTTACCCGGATTTTCTGCTATATAAATGGATTTAGCCATTTAGGGTTTCATTCTCACTTCGTTCTTTTTCTTTCCAGCCGCCAAGTTCTCTTTCTATATCTTTCTCTCGCTCTCTCTCACACTCTCAGACCACAACCCATGACGATCACCAGTCATCGTCCACAAGATCGCAGATCCGTGCCTCCGCCGCCATCTCTTTCCACCGTCCGTCGCAGATCAGTGCCTCCGCCGTCGTCTCTTTCCCCTTAGACCACAATCACACCTCCGCAGATCTACTACCGCCATCAGTGCACCTCCGTAGATCAGCCACTTTCACCGCAGATCTACTACCGCCGGCCACTTCCACAGCATCTCCGTGCCTCCGCCGCCGTCCCTCTCCCTCCCGAGATCGATCTACCTCGCAACGTCGCTCTCTCGCCTGTCAGATCCATTGACGATAGCGACACCACATCAAGTCGACGGCCAGCTACTGCACATCAAGCGATGGCGTCCATCGTCCCTCTTTCGCTCCGCCACCAGATCTGCCTTCAATGTCGTCGATCAAATCCACCACCGCTTCGTGGCCACCATCTCTGTCGCCATTGCCAGATCTGCTTGTTTTATTTGTTTTAAAAATCTTTGTATTTATTCAAGTATTTTGTAGTGTTGATTTCTTTCAGATCTGCTTTGTTTTATTTTGTGTTGTGAGATAATTTTTTTTTAGATCTGCTTGTTCTTATTGTATATTTGTGTTTGGAGAGTTGAGATGATGGGGTTGGATTTGAGAATTGATTTGAGATTAATGATCAAATGATAATTGTAGAAATGAAATCAGAAAGTTGTAATAATAAAATAGAAGGAAAAAAACAGACTTTAGAAAAAATAGGGCAAATGTTTATTAATAAAAAAAATTCAAAAAATTAATTATTTACCCGCGGGTATTACCCGCCCCGTCAGGGTAGGGTACGGATTCTAAAAATATCTACCCGAGAAAAATCGGGTAAAATTTACCCGAACCGATTTTATCCGTACCCGGCCGGTTTTTACCCGTACCCGGCCGGTTTACCCGTTTGCCAGGTCTATGTACCATTTATCAAACCATTTTATACCTATATAGTGTGTGTGTGAGTGAGTGAGTGAGTGAGTGAGTGAGTGAGTGTGTGTGTGTGTGTGTGTGTGTGTGTGTGTGTGTGTGTGTGTGTGTGCATTGTATTATATTACTTCCAGCATCTCTAAATTTTTGTGAAGAATATTTCAACAATTCTTTGACGGCTGATAAAGAAAATTCTAATAAGTTTTCTTTTCAGATTGGGTAATGCAAAAAAAAGATAAGTATCGACCAAATTTGGAGTAGAATGATAGTACAATAGAAGAAGAAGTAACCAAATTATATTTCCATCATCCCACTCTCAACAGTTTGTATGTCAAAATAACAAAAATGATGTAAGCAAATCCATGTATATGATGTACTGGTGAGAAAAACTTGAAATCAAAAGTGAGTCTTGAGTTCCATATTCAGATTTTCATGTTCAGTTGTTCCGCATTGACTGAAATGGATGTCCAAAATCAAACATCGCACCTTCAATTCCCATTTTCACTGTAGCATTTGACTTTCATCTGCTACCAGACATCGAAGACATGGTTCAACTTGAAAATCAAAAAATGGAAAGAAGGGAAGCATAGATACATAATAGGATAAAAATAAAAATAATTTTCTTAGTATCTTACATTAGTGTGCCTTTAAGGATCTGAATCTGATCACTAAATGTTATTGTCGAATAAAAACTCAATCACGACGATCATTCTATTCAACAGAGAGGTCATTCTATTCAACAGAGAGGAATAGAGATGAATGGATAATTTATTGGCCTTTCATTATGATAAAGAGTAACTGTGAGGAATAAATGAGTTGAAAGTGGTTTCAAAGAAGAGACCAATCAGATGAAGTTTCTATTGATTGTTTTTACTTTTATAACCATCCTAGCCCCTAGGTGGTTGTTTATGAGCATGTACTATGGGCATTATGGAACTTATGCTCCCTAGTCAAGGCTAAAAATTAGGAAGTGGAATGGTTGTACATTTTAGCTAGTTTCTCTTCTAGCCAAATAAATTTAAACACTTAGTTAGTTGTATCTAGAAAATAGAAAAGTTTAATAATAGTATTTGAGGTTTGAAGGGCAAAGAGGTGACCAATTGAATCTTACTATGTAAAGTAGAACAAACTTTGGCTCCTACTCGGGTTGTAAGAATCTTCCTTTAATTTTATATAGGGAGCCGATCCCTATCGACCGGTGGGAAAAACTTATTTCTCCACCAAACCGCTACTCTTTGTAGCGGTTGCAATTATTTCTCGCAAAAACACAACCGCAACACTTTGTTGCGGTTGCGCCCCCCTCCCATGGCCCCCCTTCCCCCCGTCTTCCCCCCGGCCCCCCCATGCCTTTGTTGCGGTTGGCCCCCCTTCCCCGGCCACGTGGTGTCCCCCTTCCCCGCCACGTGGCCTTTCCCCTTCCCCCATGGCCCCCCTTCCCCCGTCCTCCCCTCCCCCGCCACGTGGCCTTCCCCCTCCCCCATGGCCCCCCTTCCCCCGTCCTCCCCTCCCCCCATGGCCCCCCCATGCCCAACCGCAACTCTTAGTTGCGCCCCCTTCCCCTGGTCCCCCTTCCCCGCCATGTGGCCTCGTCCCCCCTCCCCCGCCACGTGGCCCCGTCCCCCCTCCATGCCCAACCGCAACTCTTAGTTGCAGTTGGCACGCCAACGGCAACAAAGAGTTGCGGTCCCTCGTGATGGCCCCCTTCCCCCCCCCCCACGTGGTGTACCCCCCCGTGATGCTCCCCTTCCCCCCCCCCCACGTGGTGTACCCCCCCGTGATGCCCCCCTTCCCCCCCGTGATGCCCCCCTTTCCCCCTGTGATGCCCCTTCCCCCTCCCGTGATGCCACGTGGTGTCCTTCCCCCTCACTCACGGATTTTTTTCTATCTTCTTTCTTCTCTTTCCTTCACTTTTTTTTATTTATAATCCCTCATCCCCGAACCCTTTCTTCCACTCTCCATCATCTTTACCAACTATCTTCATACTCCATATCTCACCTACATAATCTCCATAACAATACAAACAAAAAAAAAATACGCTAGAAGATCGGTGGATTTTTCTTTAAATATATCAAGTCAAAACAAGTAAGTATTTTAAATTTTTTTATAATTCAATGTTAATTTCAAAGTTCAAAAATAGTCATTGTAGACTCCAATCGAAGATAACAAAAATACAAATTGAAGGAAACAAAAATCAGATCAATCGGAGATCGGATGAGCGGTATTACATTTATAGATTCTAAAATAGCGATTTTTTAGGGCGTCAAAATTAGGATTTTTCACAAATTTATAAAAAATAGCTAGAGCTAAATTTTGCCAAAGTACAAAAAAGAGACCCTAGTTATTTTTAAAAGATCTATATCAGGAAAAAATTTCAGATTTTTCCAAATACTGGAAAGGGGTTAACTGATACGGGAACCTTGTAACTTTGTAGTGTAATTTAAAATATCAAGCCAGCCCGATTTCGCGCGAAACTTTTATGAGAACCCTAGGATGTTGGGAAGTTCCATCCCCCAGGAATTCGGGCCATTCCGAAGTCGTTAGCTATTTTTTGGCCGAACGGGCTTTTAAGCGCTCGATCTGGACACCGGTTCGGGATTTTTGGGCGAAAAGTCCGTAGAATACTTTTTAGATCAAGAATAAATTCGAGAAGCTTAAAATAGCATTTCAAAGCACTTTTGAGATTGTTCTGATGCCAGGGGCATTTTGATAATTTGTCACCCCGAAAGGGGTATTTTGGTAATTTTATGGTGTTAAGTTTTTCAAAGGACTTTTTAGTCCAGAAATGTAAGTAAAACACCTGAAAGGTTGTTTTGAAGCTGGTTTGGGGCGTTAGGGTGATAATGAACCCCCGGGGGCATTTCGGTAATTTGTCGCTCATCGGGGGTATTTTGGTAATTGAACATTATAACACAACTGGAGGAAAGAGTAGGGGTGTCAGACACCCGAAAAGTTATTTTAAAGTTGTTCTGAGATGTTTGTTGGGTCGATGGCTGCCAGGGGTATTTTGCATAAGTTGGGGGTGTTTTGGTAACTCATCCCCTTTAAAATTTGATAAAGAAAATATTTGGTATATAATTGATGTAATACATTTAAAAAGTAGTTTTAAAGCGGTTTTGAGGTGTTGGGGCTGTAGCGGCCATCAAGGGGTATATTGCTAAATAACCACGTTGGCGCTAAATTTTAGGGAACTAGCATAATTAAGCGTTCGGAGTGGTGAGAAGTGAGGAATTGTTTTAATACATTAAAATAATGAGATAATGACTATTGCTAATGCGTTGGTAAGCTAGGTTAAAGATCCATTTATAGTTTTGGAATGTAAATATTATGGATGCTAAGTTGGTTTACGATTATATTTTGTTCTTAGATATATGGATTTCAACGCCGGACCTCATGATACATCAATCCTATACGATGACGATGACCACGTCGCGAGGCACGTATTTGACGGTGTCGATAGGGGTGTTTTGGAAACAATTCAAAGCACAAGTCACCACGATGAGTGGGTACTAAACGAGGAACAAATACAACTATTACACCGTCAAAATTTATTTATGTTCACCGATCCCGGGATTTGGTCTCGACACGACGATTGCCTTATATCCGCTCTAGTTGAACGATGGAGGAGCGAGACGAACTCATTTCACTTCCGGTTTGGTGAAATGACTATTACATTAGAGGACGTCGGATTTATACTTGGAATCCCATGTCACGGCAAACCCATTACTTCGAGCAAAACGTCTGCATCCATAGCGAAGATGGCTAGGCAGTATTTTCCGGGAATTCCGAGGGAAGCTCTTACAACGAACGGCATCAAACTTAAATGGCTGAGAGAGCAGTATGGCGTGCTACCAGATGAATACACTCCTCATGATTTCGTGACGTATACGAAAGCATTCCTTCTGTATATTATTGGAGCCATATTACTTCCGACGCATTCGAAAAACACGGTGCATCCGAAGTATATGGTGTTCTTGGAGGATCTTGAGGAGGTATACTCGTATTCGTGGGGTTCAGCTGTCCTTGCGCACCTATATCGAGCACTGCACAAAGCTACGAGAAAGGGTGCCAAGTCCATTGCCGCCTGCCTCACTCTATTACAGGTTTGAGCATTTATTTTCTTGGTTGACGTGTCAATATATTCGTGCATTAATGTGCTAATTCCAGATAATGTTTGCATTCACAGGTTTGGTCTTACGAGAGGCTACCCACGGGTCGTCCACAACCGCGGGAATATTCCGATGAGACGTGGCCTAGGGTGTGGGCCTGGGGGCCTACGACCAACCGGAGGAGACGGGTAGACCCGCACCACCATCTAAAGTTCTATCGGGGGGAACTAGAGATACTCAATGCATCCCAGGTGACGTGGCAGCCATATAGCAAGGTGATGCATCGGTTGGATGAGTGGTGTTGGCAACTTCCGGTGTCGTACGTGCTGGCAGGTTTGGTTCGGGTGCCGCTTATTCACTTCGAAGTATGTGAGTTTCAGATGCCCGATCGAGCTATGAGGCAAGCTGGCTGTCTACAAGGGATACCAAAACCCGCTGTAGACATGCGGCCATACAGGAGTGGTCGAGGGCCGAACTTCGAGGTGCCTGATGCCTTGAATTTGTTGAGCGACGAGGTGCAACAGTGGAATACCTGGCAAGAAACATATGATAGCCTTGTATCGCTGAAGGCCGACAGCATCAGCATTGAGGAGTACCTGCAATGGTTTCTCAAGGTGACGCGCACGAGGGTGAATCGCCCTTCCCAGGTGAGGAAGACATCGTATGCGCCACGTGAGATCTATGACCAGTTCTGGGCATTGAACATTGTAAGTCATGCTAGTGTTGTTTCAATTTTTATTTGCGCACCTTATCTACCATGCCTGAAATGATTAGCCATATTTTGTATGCATGTTTTTTAGGTTGACCAGGGCACTGAGGTGTTCAAGCAGCTGGAGGGGTTTGACTGGTTTGTCGCGCAGGCTCCTGACAATCTCAAGAGGTCCATTGAGAGGTACAAGACTGAAGTTCAAAACTTTAGTCTTGCGTACCGGGGTTACCAAGGGGAGCCGTCTAGTCGCTTGCCTCCTGACGCGTACGACTATCAGCCCCAGAGTCAGGTGTGGGAGCCGTCTACTCGCTTCCCTCCTGACGCGTACGACTATCAGCCCCAGAGTCAGGTGTGGGAGCCGTCTACTCGCTTGCCTCCTGACGCGTACGACTCTCAGCCCCAGATTCAGGTGACCCAAGTAGGAATCCAGGCATCGCGCCCAAGCATCCGGTCGGATAAAGGACAACCGACGAAGCCATTGAGTCCGGCCAAAAGGGATTGGATCGACCGGCACTACTTTGGGCATGAGCCAATCGCTACAGCAGACTTTCCTGTTGCTTCATTCCTAGCTCACTCTGATCTAAGACTGTTGGCGCCGAACACAGATATTTCAAATTTTCTCATTGACGCTTATATAATCTGCTGCGTGTTAGAGAGCTAAATTATAACCCCTGCCAAACTTTGAAGCTCAACATGTATGCCTCTTTTGTTATCCCCTTCATGGTGAATAGCATGAAGGAGTTCACAGAATTGAGGAGGAAGCGAGGGACAAGCAAGGGTGAATGGCGACCATCTGCAAACGTGCTTTCCTACTTGAACGCGGACTATCAATGTCACGCAGCTGAGGCGAACCTAATCATGCTACCTGCTCTTCATGCAAGCCACTTCTTCCTATTAGTTCTCTTTCCAGAGAATAAAGTGGTCCACATATACGATAGCCTAAGGGAAGACGGACCTGGTCGGCAGCTGGCGCAGATGTACTCCACGTACATCAATGCGGTGGTTAGTTTATATCTTGACCTTCGCTCATAGTCTATTCTTCTTGTTGCATAGGCTTGATAACCATTTTTATTGTTGGATGCAGACTACTATCATTCCACTAGCGTGTCGACATTTTAAGGGGGAAGCCATCACGAGCAAAACAATGATAGATCCTTGGACGGTCGTGACGATAGAAAACCGACCAAAGCAATATAACAGTCATGATTGCGGGATTTACATCCTCAAGTACATGGACTACATAACTCGCTCAGATGTGCTCGAATATGATACGTGGTCTCGAAACGATGCCTTGACGTTTAGATATAGGATAGCCTGGGAGCTGAAAAAGGGTGTAGCTAGACGCCTTCCTTACCATTATCCTGAGATGTAGTAGACGTTCGTATGTTTTATTATTACTATTGTTGGATTTTGGATATTAAGGTTTGAAATTGAATTAATGTGTCTCGTTGTTTTTCGAAATTGATACAAATGGGCTAACTAGCGTGCCTAAGGTTCAATGAGAAAAAAAAAGTGACAAAAAAAATTATGTAATTTTTCGGAAGTTATGAATTGGGCCCTAAAGTGCCCGAACAGGCCCTTCGTAGGAAAACCCAAAAAATAATGTGTCTCGTTTTTTTTTGAAATTGATACAAATGGGCTAACTAGCGTGCCTAAGGTGCAATGAGCAAAAAAAAAGTGACAAAAAAAATTATGTAATTTTTCGGAAGTTATGAATTGGGCCCTAAAGTGTGCCCGAACAGGCCCTTCGTAGGAAAACCCAAAGAATAATGTGTCTCGTTTTTTTTCGAAATTGATACAAATGGGCTAACTAGCGTGCCTAAGGTTCAATGAGCAAAAAAAAAGTGACAAAAAAATTACGTAATTTTTCGAAAGTTATGAATTGGGCCCTAAAGTGTGCCCGAACAGGCCCTTCGTAGGAAAATCCAAAAAATAATGTGTCTCGTTTTTTTTCGAAATTGATACAAATGGGCTAACTAGCGTGCCTAAGGTTCAATGAGCAAAAAAAAAGTGATAAAAAAATTACGTAATTTTTCGGAAGTTATGAATTGGACCCTAAAGTGTGCCCGAACAGGCCCTTCGTAGGAAAACTCAAAAAATAATGTGTCTCGTTTTTTTTCTGAAATTGATACAAATGGGCTAACTAGCGTGCCTAAGGTTCAATAAGCAAAAAAAAAGTGACAAAAAAAATTACGTAATTTTTCGAATATTATGAATTGGACCCTAAAGTGTGTCCGAACAGGCCCCGTAGGAAAATCCAAAAAATAATGTGTCTCATTTTTTTTTCCGAAATTGATACAAATGGGCTAACTAGCGTGCCTAAGGTTCAATGAGGAAAAAAAATGTGACAAAAAAAATTACGTAATTTTTCGAAAGTTATGAATTGGGCCCTAAAGTGTGCCCGAACAGGTCCTTCATAGGAAAATCCAAAAAATAATGTGTCTCGATTTTTTTCAAAATTGATACAAATGGGCTAACTAGCGTGCCTAAGGTTCAATGAGGAAAAAAAAAGTGACAAAAAAAATTACATAATTTTTCAGAAGCTATGATTCCACAAACCAAATCACAAATTTAAACATTATAAAAGTTCAATTTATACAACTGAAACATTAACCCTAACACTGATCATCATCATCGTCCTCCTTGACCATACTGCCAGGTTCGATACCTAACACTTTATAATGGTTTCTCTTGTCATGATCAGTCATCTTATTACACAACGCACACTTTCGTAATTTTTTTTGACCCGTTGCTTCTTCAATCGGATTCTTCATGCGTATTGCTCGTTTTTGCCCTTTTGTTTGAGAAATAATCGGATCAAAAATGTCGTCCTCCTCACCTTGCAGGCTAGTGCCGTCATTGACTGGCTGTGAAGCTCGATTGAATCTACCGGCTGGAGTCGTCCGACTAGTCGGAGTGTCCCGTCTTTCTGGTAATGTCATCCTAAACTGTGCAAGGTTAGCCTTATCCCGTGCGGCTGCTTCAACTTGATACCTGTACCCATCAAATGTTGACATTGCATCCAATGATAAACCGTGCATGATGTTACAAAGGTGATTATATCGCAGCGTCTCAGATTGCTCGAAATCAACTGAAACATTGGGCACGTAAGGAATGTGACCGTGGACTCTATTGGCTTCCTTCGTCCACCGTTCCAAGATATACTGTGGAGGGATTTCACGAGCATTCTTGGCGCTAAAAACCCTCAACGCGTGTCGACAAAGTATACCTTTATGCTCAAACAGTTGACAGTTGCAATTAACCAACCCGGTGTCCATACAAACTGTCACGACCCGAACCCACGGGCAGGCCCGCGAGCTAGGCACGTGACCGGCCGCAGACCCAATGGACTCCAACCAAGGGATCTGCCAGGCCTTATTTAAACCTGTCAACAAATTCTAATATCATGCATTAACTAATACCATAATATGACTTCTAAAAAGGTCCTTATAGATCTCTCCAAAATTATCTCAATTAAATTCCTCCATAATGACTAATATAATTTATTTAAAGGAAATCTCCTGGAGTTACACTACAAACAATTCTAGAATAAACCAGTAATATCATAATTTCTCATGGAACTTAATTCAGCCTCCTAACGAGCATCTCCCGCAGCTTCATTCTCATTTCCCTCGAAATACTCATGTTCATCTAGTTGATCGCCTGAAAACATTTATAAAACGGGGTGAGCTTGGGGCTCAGTAAGTACACATACCATATCTCTAAAATAGGTTTTGGGGTTCATAAAAATATGCCAAGGTTTTCTTTAAATTTAAACTGATAAATATTTTCACAAGAGATATTATACATATACCTACTTTATGAAAGCAATTCATCCAAGATTCACAGTAACGATGCATGACATCAAGAAGGCTCATAACAACTATCACAGTTCATCATAACGTAGGTATGTTGCGGTCAGCGTACATTCCCCCCTGACTAGGGCCCACAATCCCTACTCCACCCAGGATAAATATAATTCGGTCAGGGTATGCGCCCCCCAACTAGGGCCCACAATCCCTCCTTCGTCCGGGATACATATTGTTTTGGACGCAAGGGCGCACCGTGAGCAACAGTACTGTGCGTCAACGTATCGTCCCATTGACCAGGACCCAACAATCCAACTTTCCCCCGTGGATATGGGACGCAACAACCAAGCCAGGGTACCGTCTCATTCAACATATATAAGCCAACTTTAAAACACTATTCATAGAAAACATTCCATGGCATTTTGATGTATTTTCTCATCAAACAATTTACACAAAAGCAGTAGCGTGCAAAAGGCTTTAAACTTTTAATTGAACAATTCATTTGTACATATACGTAAACGGAAAATAGGGTATATGGAGGAATATGGCAGAAGTACTTACTTTGCTCAGTAATTGGTTTTTGAGCTTGATCAACAGTCGATCCTATCTCTTGACTACCGAAACCTAAATAACAAACCACAAGGACGTCATTAATTACCGCTCGAACACACCTAAGTACTAAGTTTCTCTTAAGCGAGTGAAGTTTACCAAACCGTCCCTCGACTTTTGTAGTATTACCTATTTGCCCCCGATGCCCAACATACCATTACCCACCTAGATATAACTTAAAAGAGTCTTTTTAAGTCACTGATGGGTTTTTCGGGCACTAATGGTCGTTCCGAAAAGTTATCGCTCGGAATCCTAACCTGCTCATTCAATTGAGCGTCAATGCTCAACCCTCCAATATATAACGAACGGCACCGGAATGCCACGACATTTCAGACACTCAAGCGTCACCATCATTTTAGATTACTATAAAATTCTAGGCAAAAAAAAATTAATTTTGTTTACTATGTTAAATAATTCAAAAATCTTTCTTAAAAATAAAATTGTTTGAGACACTTCCCATGCCCAGAAAAATCCGAGAAAATTCCTCGTCAAAGGTTTCCCAAAAAGAAGTGAAATTTCAGTTTTGGACTTTGTCTAAAACTGTTTAGAAGAGGTCTTTAAAATAGTTTAAATAAATTACTGCAATAGTAAAGCATTACGCGATACACGATCGAGCGCTACGCTGTTAATAACGTTAAAAATAGCAAATGACTTTCAAAACTTTTGAAACTACCTTCTGTTAGCTATATAAGATTATTGTAGAAGTTTCAAAATTTAATAACTTAATTTACTATTCTAAAATACACCGAAATCTCTTTCACGAATAAAATTAGTCATCACGCTTCCAGAGCTCTGAAAAATCTAAACTTTTTACTGTGTGTAGATCTTGCAAAATTAATATAAGTTACTCTTTTGAGTTTTGCCCAAATAAATTCCTAAATATATTTTAAAAATTCAAAAACAAACTACTGGAATAGGATACCTTTTTAGCGACACTTTTGAGTTCAATTTCAAACTAAAGCTTTTCCCTCTTTTTGCCAGTATCTTCTTCTTCCTCAAAACCCACTTTCCGAACCCACTTCATCAGTTTACACACTCACACATACATTACCCACTCACATATATTCATACCATTTGTGTGTGTGTGTATATATATATATATATATATATATATATATATATATATATATATATATATATATATATATATATATGTATACACACACACACACATCACTCACACAAACAAACTTCTTCTCCCAAAACTCACAACCCATTACACATTTCTCTCTTCCATCACGGCAGTAGCTTGCCTTGCCTTCAATTTGCTTCTTACACTACACTCTTCACACTAGTATACACACAGGTACCATTTACAAATCCAATGTCACATTCCATACCTACTACACACTACACCATTTTGTAACTCTCTAATATACACATACACATACTCATATGCATATAACCAATTTCTCTAACTCCCACAGCTAGACCCATCATGTCTCCTTCATTCAGTAAATTCATGTTTCCCTCTAAGCTACTGCCTTTGCTTCATTTTTCTTTCCAGACCATAATCTTCTCAACCTAAGTCACAGCAAAGCAGCCACTGTCTCACGGCAGTGGCTTGTTATTGTCCAATCTACACCCATTTAAACACCATATAAACATACTCATGGCACAGCACCATGGCTGCCCACCATGGCAGCCACCTTCCCCTTCATTTTTTTCCACTTTTACATCCACTAAACACCATATAAACACAGCCACAACACATCATCATGGCTGTCCATTACAGTAAGCCTTCCTCTTCTATGCCGTTACCCGCAAATCAAACCTCTTCACAGCACTTGTACGGTTGCCCCATGGCAGCCCTTTCCCCCTCCCCTTTTCCACCTTTTTACCCTCCTAAGCACCTCACAATTACACCCACAACACTCCCACATATGTAATATACCTTTTCATTCAGTCACATTCCAAACCTATTAAACCTGTTCCACGGCAGGTTTCCTCTTCTCTGCCCCTCTTTTTTTTGTCATCCCTTAAAGTCACACACAAACACCCATATGAACCCAGTAATTCGATCCCCACGGCAGCCCCTACATGGTTATCCTCTCTCTCATTCTCATAGATCTAAAACCATAATCATGAAAAACACAAGAAGGAGAACTAGAGCTTACCAGAAAGTTCGCCGGAAAAACCTTTGTAACAACCGTGCTCAATCTCTCTCTCCCAACCATGCGCAAAATTTTGAAAGAAAAGGGGTTTGGATGGCTGCTCTAGTCAGCTGTTATGTATATATATATATATATATATATATATATATATATATATATATATATATAACCCTAAAAAGATAATTACCAAAAAACCCCTCAAATTTTTGTTTGTTATTCAACGTTAACCCAAAACCTTTTATAATTAGGAAAAGACCCAAACTAATTATGTACGATAGATTGATACACTAGAATAATTCTACGGCTTGTTATATAACCTCGCTTTACATATCGACGCTAAAAATTGCTAAATAAAAGTATCGATGTTAAATGAAAAATATCGCTGCTATAAGTATATCGATGCTAAGAATATAGTTTTGTCGCTAAAAAAATACACGTCGATGCTAACTATTTTAAAAATATAGTTTACACTAATTGTCACTAAGTACCCTGTTCAATATCACCCACCGTTAAACTGTAACTTATAATTTCTAATATTTGTCGTTAAAGATAACCGTTAAAAATTCGATCACGCTAACGACTCTAAATGCTGGATATGAAAGTCGTCGCTAAAATTGCTAGTTTAAATATGATGCTAAAAATATATTCCCCGCTACAAATTTTAAATAAATCCGAAAAATTTCGGGGTATTACACAAACTGCTACGGTAAAATGTCTTCTGCTCCTCGGAGCTGACGAAGAGCACGGATTGGCGAAATTCGTCACATTTGTCAAAGCATAAACCTTGATCACTCTGGTGGAATACTCGTGCAACTTTGTCATGCTATATTGATTCGACTTTAGTAGTTCCTCTTGAAACTGTCTAAACATTTCCTTGGTATAGACTTGAGCCGCATGAGCCTCCAAAGGTGAAAAAACTACTATGGCTCTTTCTCTGTAAACTGTAGCCGCGTCGGCTTCTCTCTCAAGAAAAAATTGCTTGTCAAGGGCTTTCTGCATCTCTAGTACGAACTCTGTTATACTTGAAGAATGGCCTACGTACCCATCAAAGAATGCATTCATACCTTCGCTTCTCGAGGTCGTAGTCATTCCGGCTGCAAAAAACTTCTTGGTGTAGGCACCGACCCACTGTGTCTTGATCTCATACAACGATTGTAACCATTCATGATTGTGCAAATGGTAGTCATCCATTAACTTGGCCCACCTCTCCTCGAACACGTCTACCGTCAACGATTTCTTCACACATGTATTAAAGTCAGTCTTGAATGTCGGATGGTTTGCATATACATTGTGAAGCCGTTCGGGATATTTGTTGCTTATGTGCCATGTGCACAGGCCATGGTGAGTATCTGGAAGGACCTTAGCGATTGCATTTTTCATTGCCAGATCTTGGTCGGTGATGATGGTCTTTGGAGGAATATGATACATTGCTTTAAGCCACGTTTCAAATAACCACGTAAATGACTCCTCCGTCTCATCCCTAAGCAGGGCAAAGCCAAACAAGATTGACTGATAGTGGTGGTTCACCCCGGTGAACGGAGCAAAAGGCATAGAGTACTTATTTGTGCGGTATGTGGTGTCAAACGTCACAACATCCCCAAAATTTTGGTAAGCAGCTCTAGAACGGGCATCCGCCCAAAATATAGTACTAATGCGGTTCTCATCATCCAGTTGGAGACTATAGAAAAAGCCAGAATTCTCACTCTGAAGGTGCCTGAAGATATCAAGTGTAGCTTGAGAATCACTCTTACCGAAAGACTCTCTCCTCTGAGCACGAAGTTCATTTCGAAGGTCTACTTCGTTGAAACTCAACTTGTCAATCCCCCCAGACTGGCTTGAGAAAACCCCCATCATTCTAGAAGGTGGAATTTTAGCCTCGGCCATTGTAAATATCAGTTGTCTGTGTGCCGCGCTTATTTCTCGGTGTTGATGAATTTGACCAATCTTACTAGGGGTCATCAACTGATGATTATGGCTCAACTCCACTCCCGTCACAACCCAATGGTTTTCATTTTTCCGGTGTACTGCATACACATGGGCCTTGCAGCCAGTACCCGAAAATGTGTCGCGTTTTCTTTGTCTTGATGGCCCTTCGTCACTGATCCGAACAACCGGGGGTACATACGGTGCTCCTCTATGACACTCAAATAGTCTTCCACAAATTTGATCTGTATTCGCCCGTTTTCTAGTAGTCTTAGTTCTAATACCGAAACCTATCGTTTTCGAATATGCTCTATAGTATGCTTCAACTTCGTCCAGTGTTTGAAAAACTTGACCCAAGTAAGGTGGATCAGAATCTTCACAAAAAGTATTTCCTCCAGTTGCATCCATATTTATACTGAAATCTAAAAAATAAAAATTATATCATTCTCAACAAGTCATAGAATTAAATAAAATAAAAATAAAGACTATTTCCTCCAGTTGCGGAAAATTTTACAATGTTCAATTACCAAAATACCCCCGATGAGCGGCAAATTACCGAAATGCCCCCGGGGGTTCATTATCACCCTAACGCCCCAAACCAGCTTCAAAACAACCTTTCAGGTGTTTTACTTACATTTCTGGACTAGAAAGTCCTTTGAAAAACTTAACACCGTAAAATTACCAAAATACCCCTCTCGGGGTGGCAAATTACCAAAATGCCCCTGGCATCAGAACAATCTCAAAAGTGCTTTGAAATGCTATTTTAAGCTTCCCGAATTCATTCTTGATCTAAAAAGTATTCTACAGACTTTTCGCCCAAAAATCCCGAACCGGTGTCCGGATCGAGCGCTTAAAAGCCCGTTCGGCCAAAAAATAGCTAACGACTTCAGAATGGCCCGAATTCCTGGGGGATGGAACTTCCCAACATCCTAGGGTTCTCATAAAAGTTTCGCCCGAAATCGCGCTGGCTTGATATTTTAAATTACACTGCAAAGTTACAAGGTTCCCCTAAATCAGTTAACCCCTTTCCAGTCTTTGGAAAAATCTGAAATTTTTTGCTGATATAGATCTTTTAAAAATAACTAGGGTCTCTTTTTCGCACTTTGGCACAATCTAGCTCTAGCTATTTTTTATAAATTTGTGAAAAACTGTCTAATTAAGTTTTCACCTTTAGCGACAATTACGTTTCGTATTCACATTAAACACACATAGTGTTACACCCTAGGAACACACATAGTATTAAAAATTATTTCCTCCAGTTGTGTTACAATGTTCAATTACCAAAATACCCCCGATGAGCTACAAATTACCGAAATGCCCCAGGGGTTCATTATCACCCTAACGCCCCAAACCAGCTTCAAAACAACCTTTCAGGTATTTTACTTACATTTCTGGACTAAAAAGTCCTTTGAAAAACTTAACACCGTAAAATTATCAAAATACCCCTCTCGGGGTGGCCCCCCCTGGCATCAGAACAATCTCAAAAGTGCTTTGAAATGCTATTTTAAGCTTCCTGAATTCATTCTTGATCTAAAAAGTATTCTACGGACTTTTCGCCCAAAAATCCCGAACCGGTGTTCGGATCGAGCGCTTAAAAGCCCGTTCGGCCAAAAAATAGCTAACGACTTCGGAATGGCCCGAATTCCTGGGGGATGGAACTTCCCAACATCCTAGGGTTCTCATAAAATTTTCGCGCGAAATTGGGCTGGCTTGATATTTTAAATTACAATTACAAAGTTACAAGGTTCCCCTAATCAGTTAACCCCTTTCCAGTATTTGGAAAAATCTGAAATTTTTTCCTGATATAGATCTTTTAAAAATAACTAGGGTCTTTTTTTCATACTTTGGCAAAATCTAGCTCTAGCTATTTTTTATAAATTTGTGAAAAATCCTTTTTTTGACACCCTAAAAAATCGCTGTTTTGACTTGATATATTTAAAGAAAAATCCATCGATCTTCTAGCAGTTATCCACCGATCTTCTAGCGGCAAAATTTTTTGTTTATATTGTTGTGGAGAGATATGGAGTATGAAGGCAGTTGGCCGACAGTGGAGAGTGGAAACCTGGTTCCCCGAGGAGGGATTATAAAGAGAAAAAAGTGAGGGAGAGAGAAGACAGAGAAAAAAAAATCCGTGAGTGAGCAGTCAAACGCTGTGACAGAAAAAAAATGACAGGCAGACTCTTCTCCCCAGCTTTGAGACGGGGAAAGGACACCACCGGGGGCCATCGCTCTTCCATCTCTTCTCTTCTCCGGCAGGGGGGTGTGGCGAAGGGGGCTGTCATGGGGTGGTTCATGCAGAAGTGACAGAAATGGGCCGGGGGCCCGGGGGGGGGCCCGGCCCGGTGGTTGGGGCTGGGGTGGCCCGGCCCCATCCATAAAGTAGCGGCCCAGCACAAGCGGGCTTAAAGCCCCAGGCCTTTAGGGTTCCCAAACAAAGTGTTACATTTTGAAACTTTGGCCCGGTTCTACCCCCAAACCTGGGACGGTTTTGGCCCCACCAAATTGTTTGAATTTTTTCCCCTTCTTAACCCCTTTCAAGTATTTGGATTGTTTTCCCTGATATAGATTTTTAAAAATTAAGGTCTTTTTTAATACGTTGGCAAATCTTTAGCATTTTTTATAAATAAAAAATATAATGGCTAACAAATAAATATGTATATACATACATACATATATATGTATATTACTTATAATGAAATAAAAGGATAAAGATTAGTTCGTTTGTTGTGAATATTGTGAGATAGAGTATGAAGATTTAAAATTGAATAAAAAATAAAAAAAAAAAAAAGGGCCCGGGCCCTGCCCAAGCCCGGCCCTAGATATTGGGCCTAGGGCCAGGGCCTGGACTGGGCCTAGGTTTGCCTCTGCGGCCCGGCCCGGCCCGGCCCCACACCAGGGCCCGATGGGCTTGGGGGGCCGGCCCAAGCCCGGCCCTTTGACATCTCTAGAGGGGGGACCATGGGGGAGGGGAGGCCATGGATGGGGGGCATCACGGGGGACACCATGGGCGGGTGGGGGGGCCATCCGGGGGTGGGGAACCGTAACTCTTTGTTGCGGTTGGCCCATTGAAGTGATCATGCCAACCGCAACAAAGAGTTGCGGTTGGGCATGGAAATGGGGGGAGGGGGGACACCACGTGGCGGGGAAGGGGCCCATCCGGAGTGAACCGCAACACTTTGTTACGGTTGGCTTTTGGAAAGAACTTCAACTGCAACAAAGTGTTGCGGTTGGGTTTTTGCGAGGAATAGTTGCAACAGCTACAAAGAGTAGCGGTTTGGTGGAGAAATAAATATTTTTCCACCGGTAGACAGGGATCGGCTCCCTTTTATATATAGTGACAATTAATAATTATTAAATGTTTCTAGTGGCCTTTCTTATAACATTTTCAGCGACTATTATTAGTAACACTTAGCGTCACTAAATAAAAGTCAATATAAACATTTAGATACGATTAATTATCGCTATATAGGGGTAGAAGGAAGATTCTTCTAACAGGGATAACACCTAATTTTTTTTCCAATAAAGTATAGATTTCGGGTCATTTTTAGCGTTAATCAAAACTAAATCTCCTCTCCGAACGATCCTAAGGGTGCACTTTTCACGTCAGCTTGGTGTATTCAGAAAACTTTCCTCTTAATGTTGGCCTAATGTTTGAATCCAAAAAAAATTAAGATAGAGGGCATAGCTCTTAACTACCAGGTTCCCAAGCCCCAAGTTGCAACACACGTAACGACGACATGGTTATAATTGGTCAAAATGGGCTGAGTCAGCCAAACCCAGCAATGCTTTGTGACTGCACAAAGTAATATAATAATAATAATAATAATTACTACAAAACTCCATGAAATCAGGCACCAAATCAATCAACTTCAACAGGTGTCCAGCCTCACGCCTATCTCGCCAACACCTGTCCACCCTCACACTCTTTTCTATTCGGACACGTTGCACCATATCCCCTCTTTAAGCCGCCACATAACCGACCTCGTTACAATCTTGTAACACCAAGTCACCCCTATAAAAACTGACCCAAACACCCTCCCTCTATCCATTACATGCTTCACCTCATAAAACTCCTACATTTTCTCATCGGTTGCACTCTCATTCTTGCTCTGGTTCGCCACCATCTTTCTCAAATTCTGCAAGTGTAGCATATACTAAAAATTCCATCTATGGCTGTTGGCGTTGGAGTTCCGTTGTGCGTGCAATGCGGCACCCATAGCAACCCCTGCAGGTGCAAGGTGGTCGGGCCGACGCTTGGGTTCTTGGCCTTTGCGGCGGCGGCGATCGTGGAGTGGCCGGTGGGGGCTCTGGTGTACTGCTTTCGCCACTACAAGGGTCGCCGCATTATGGCTCATCCGGCCATGGTGGTTTATCCTCGGGTGACGCGTGCAATTCCAATTTAAGACATGCGTGATACGGATAATGGTTGATGATAAATAATGTAATAGCAATTTGCGCTACTCTTGGAAGATCCTTTGTGTATGTATTTGTCGTTTCTTGGATTTCTAATAAATGACAGTACTTTTTGAATGTAAATCGTGATTGCTATTTGCAATTATCAACATTGATGTACGATTAACAGTAATAGTTAGCATATGAGATGGGCAGTGTGTTTCCTTTCATGGTCCAAACAAATTGGGCACGTCTAAAATTGGTCCCTACTCGAACTCCTTGCATGAGTGGGTTGTTGCATATATCTCACCAGTTTGCACTTGCACCAATAATGGGTTGATTCATCTCTCGTCTTACTAGTAGTCGGTTCCACTCTGATCTCAAATGGGCCACTAAACTTGCAGGAAGATGTCATGGGGGCACGGCCCAGAGGAATTGCAGTCCGACTTCTCCTGAAGGCCCAGTGCTTACACCTTCTTCTTTCTTTGTTTTTTCATTTTTTTTTATTTTCTCTTCCTGAGCTTGTTGCTGACTACTTTGTGCAGTCTTAAAGGTCTTTTTTCACCTAAAATACCGACAAGAGTTCACTCCAAAAAACAAAGGACAACAAAAGATGCTCTGTTTTATAGACTAGCTTATGAGTAAACTAGTTTGGATGGCTTTTGAGTTAGATATGGTCTTTGCTTTGAAGCTTCTCTAATCGATTTCTTCATGCCCAAAACAAGCAAAGGTTCAGCCATTAACAATACCAAGAGTAGTGTCTGGTAGAGTCCTAACTAAACTACAGCAAGTGAAGTGATAGATCCAGTACAAATTATGTTTACAATATAACATGTATGGTTTAAAATAAGCACCCCATAAAATTAAATTTCAGCGGTCATTGACAAGGATTGGTGCTCACAAAGTGGTGGTGGAAATAGTATCCTTATCTTCCTTCCCTTCCAAGGGTGGCTTCAAAGGTCCCAAGGCACTGGCCAAGGCCCCTTGTATCTATGTGTCTTTTTTGTATAGTTTGATCGACAACAACTACTTGCCTATGTAAATTGTAGTGACACATTTATACCGGAATATTAAGTATTAACGGATAGAAAACTTTTGGCTATTAGGTTGTATGGCGATATATATCAACATGATATATTTAATGACTTTTAATTAGTGAAGTTAAAAAGTACCGTTTAAAATTGTCGCCAGAATTTTTTGTAATATTTGACGTAAAAATCTACGATGGTGGACCGTGAAGAATGATGTATCGTTATCTTTTTTTTTTTTTTTTTGTAAAAGTAGGGAAAGAAATCTCTGTTGCTCGCACCATAAAACATTGCATTTGAGAGATATTAGTCGACATGCTAAAGATAATGATAGTGATAACAATAATAACGTTTAAAATGCTATTGTTCATTTTTTAGTTCCGCAGTTTGTTTCTTAAAATTCAGGTCTAAAGTTGTGAGTTTTTTTCTTTTTACATACTTTTAATAAATTTTTTGCAAGTACTTAAGAAAAGGACAAGGGCGTCGATAGTAGATGCTTAGAAACCGCAAGGAAGCCGCAATACTGACTAGCCAACTTCTGGAAAGAAAAATCTGAATTTTTGTACTCAATCTGTCTCAAATATTGACAAGCCAACTTTCTGGGGGAAAAAAAAATCTGACTTTTTGTACTCACTCTGTCTCAAATTATTTTATCATGTTCGATTTATATGCTTATATAGGATATATGAATCATATTTTTATGAGTTTTCTATTCTACCCGACAAGAGAGAGGGGGAAGAAAGTGAATTAGGAGAAAGAACATAGGTTGGTGGAAGATTAAATGTGGAGAGAGAGAAGTAAAATAAAGAAAAGTATAAAGAGGGCCATATATGAAAAAACACCTACAAAATCTTTCTTAATTTGAAAAGTGATCTAAAAAGAAATTTGATCAACTTTTAGAAACGGGAGAGCACTTCTGTTTTGAATTTCAGCAGTCTAAAATGAACCAACATTGCACCCTTCTTAATTAGTGATAAAGAGGGGAAGTTGATATTACCCACATCTTCTAAGACGACCTAAGTCAACCAGTCAAGTCAACATGCCCGGTAAAACACGTTGCATCCACTGTGGCATCAACACCAACCACGTCAGCAAACGAAAACAGGGCAATATTGCCAGCCTTTAATAGGCATGGTCCTCTTAGAGATTTTGATTCAGGAATTTCACCTCCCACTGCCTAGAATTTTCAGTGCAAGCCTAGGCTGGTCCATTTCTAAGCCACTTGCCCCAATATTGTTCTACTAGCTTGGTGCTCATGTCTCATTCATCTTCTCCACATCTCCCTTGATTTAGCTGAGTAATCTCCCTTGATTTAGCAATGGCAAGGCCTCTTCCAAACATCCACTTCACAGAGCTTCCATTCTTACACATACCTCTCACCTTCTTCATCATTGCAATCTCAGCCTTATCCGTACTTTCGATCGTCACGTTTCTTTGTGGTTCTCACAGAAGCACGAGATTTCCGAGGCACAAGAGTGAACCGACCACAGTGAGACTGGGTGACAGTAAGCCTGCAATCTCAAAGCTGCATAGCAGCATAAGTAGTAAAGCTCTTCTGATGGTCAAGATGATCTCTTGGAGGCAAGTGCGTGACGAAGAAGAAGTAGGAGGGGGAGGAGGTGACTTTGATGATGAAGATGATGGTGAAGCGGTATGGAAGAGGACAATCATCATGGGGGAGCGGTGTCGCCCCTTGGAATTTTCGGGGAAGATTTTGTATGATTCTAATGGGAATCCTCTGCCGGAGTCACCTCACCCAATTCAAGCTACGGGTAATAACAAACCTGTCTCTTCGGCCAAATCTTGAGTTAATGGCTACTCATATATTAGGCAGTTTGGTAAGGTTCGTTTGCGAGTTTTTCTTCACCATTCCCTCCTTTTTCTATCCCAAAATAACTACAGGGGAATTGTATATTGATGTGTGCTCGTAAGTAAACGGCATGAGAAAAGAAGCAAATTAAAGGTGCTTATATTTCAAGTTCTGATCCTTTCTATTCAATCCTGCTTTCTTAATTACTTTTGAGCTGCTGAGTTCCAATACTGAATTTGTATGGCTATAATACAGGCTTATTAGCTACTGTGCAACCAACTCAGGTTGTGGTCATCAGTTGGTTTCACATTAGCTTAGGAGTTGATCAGCGGCTCCCGCGGTCTCAATTCAGGAATACTACATACGTTAGAGTCTTCTACCCATCGCTTCCTGTCAAGACCAAACATGCAACATCCTCAACCCAGGTGACATCACCGAACTGAGTTATCAATCATAATCACATTCAAAACCCTATGCTAAATACAGAGCAACTACATCTTCATACTCATACATCATTAATAGACGCTCTAAAATGCGTCCTTATAAAAATTTTCTTACAAACATACATCGTACCGCAGCGGAAGACTTACAGGTCTTTAAACAACATGAATAGTTACAACCAAATGTACGACTGTAGTCGTGTGGCTCTTATCAACCTATCTCGCAGCTTAATCTTATTCTCACCATTTCTAGCTTGTCTTACCTCACACAACTTTTTTAGATTGTTTCTTTTTCCCTTTCTAGAGGGTTCTCCTTGATCAACCTTATAGCATGCACATACAACATAAGGAATGAGCGCAAATCGCCCAGTAAAGACAACACGAGGAATATCGTGTACAAATGATTCAAAAGACTCGAAGGAATAATAATCATCTCAACGATAGCAATGAATCAAGAGTAGTCAATAAATTTCAGCATCAACATAACTTGTCAAACGATAATTTTTCTTTAGTTAGACTGAGCGGCTTTAAGGCCCAACAGAACAGCATTACTGCCACCTCCTTATGGACTGGACTGACAGACCATGCAAGTGAACCCGAAATCCAAGGTCGTAAAGATAACATCATTGAAATACAAATCATTAAAATCATCAACATCAAAAGAAAATCAAATGCAATGCACATGGACACGACGGACAGGACTCGACCAGACACGACAAACTCTGCTCGAGCGACATTCATCATCTTTGCCCAGTGATCATCATTCATAGGCCATCCTCCTCATATTGATGTCCCATTTTACGGGATGTTCATCTCAGTCTCAAGTAATAGAAGAGACGCTGTCAACAAGCAGGGAACTCATTTAGAGTGCTTTCCCTAACCACGTTACAACCAAGCAGCAAGACTTCATCAACAGGGCGGACTAAGGGAAAATTTATTCCACCTTATGTCCTCAACAACACAGCTCAACAAAGAATACCGGATCAGAAGATCAACCGGTGTTCAAACCTAACAACAAGAGTTCAACGTAACATCATCAACAGGACGAACTTGGGAGAAGATTACCGCAAGCCCTCAACAACGTTCTTACATAAGAGAAATGTCAGTTATCAATAAGTGCTGACATTTCACAACAACAACGCAACGATCTCTACAGAATTATCATCAATGATAGGGCGGACTCGGTATGCTAATCGAATCAAATCATAGCATACTAGAACACCCATCATCCTCACTAAATTCTATCAACATGGCGGACTAAGAAAATTTATTCTACCCTAAGTCCTCAACAGCACAATTCAAATATGCGTATACAGATCACAATGACTACCAATGACCAATCATAACAACAAGAATTCAACAACATAAACATCATCAACATAGTATGCTAATCGAAACAATGAATTAGCATAATAGAACCGCATTGTCCTTACCTGCTTGGCTTATAGCCAAAGCAACTCGCAATCTCTGATCGCAACGAGCTGCATCACCTAGTCAAATCATATCCTGCTCGTTAGTCATCATTCAATATATACGCACTCCTTATTCTACCCATTCCCACTTAACCGTTCATAGCATCTTACGATAGCTAGTTAATTTGATCCGATAAGCGGATCCTTAATCTAGCCTTATCGACTTATTATTGATAACAACCCTCATTTTAGACATACTACCACTATTCCTCGCTTTACACCCCTCCGAACGCTAAATTATGCGCGTTCTCAAAAATTTAGCGCCAACATGGCAAATTACCAAAATACCCCCTGATGGCCGCTACATCACTAACACCCCAAAACCGCTTTAAGACTACTTTTTAGATGTACTACATCATTTATAGACCAAATATTCCCTCAAAAAATTTTAAGGAAAAATTACCAAAACACCCCCTAGCGGTCATCGCCCTAACAAACATCTCAAAACTACTTTAAAACAACTTTTCGGATGTCTTACACCCCTTCCCAAACCAACAGTCCTTCAAAGCATTTTATTAAAAAATTACCAAAATACCCCCTCTGGGCGATAAATTACCGAAATGCCCTCGGGGTTCACTATCACCACAACGCCCCGAATCAGCTTCAAAATAACCTTTTAGGTGTTTTACAACCCTTTTCGGACTAAAAAGTCCTTTGAAAAACTTTACCGAGAAAATTACCAAAATACCCCTCTCTGGGTGGCAATTTACCAAAATGTCCCTGAGGGTTCCCGACCTCAGTAAAATCTCAAAATCACTTTAAAATGATATTTTACTCATCGTGAAATCATTTTTGAGCTAAAAGCGTTTTAGAAAATTTTCGCCCAAAAATTTCGAACCGGTGTCCGGACCAAACGCTTAAAAGCTCGTTCGGCCAACAATAGCTAACGACTTCGGAATGACTCAAAATCTTGGAAAATGAATCTTCTCAGTTCCCAGAGTCCTCATAAATTTTTTGAGAAAAACCGCGTTCGTTTAATATTTTAAATTTCACCATAAAGTTTCAAACTTCCCGCATCCGTTCACCCCCTTCGATCTCGAAAAATCTGAAAATTTTCCACGATACAGGTCTCCTAAAAATAGCTAGGGTCTCTTTTTTGCACTTTGGCTAAATCTGACTGTAACTATTTTTAAAATTTTAGATTAGAAACTGTTTAACTAATTTCCACTTTTAGTGACAAAAACAGTCACTATTCACATCAAATGCACACACTATTACACCTTCATGCACATACACACTTTCTTCAACCTTCAGCCGAGGCATATGTTTGCTCCAACTCACATATACACCCCTGAATTCATCACTAATTCAGTAAAAACCATCTACATGGATAACACACACCCACTAACCTAACCTAAACACAATTACACCTCATTATACCACCACATACACACGGATTATCAAGCATACACACACCTACACACCAAGAACACACACACACACAAAGTTCAGTCACAAATACTCACTGAACACACACAAACTCACACCCTAACCCCTCGAAAATTCATTGAAAACTTACAATTCCACTTACTAACTTCATAAACCCACACAACAACCAAGGTTGTTCTTGAATTCACTTGGTTACACTTGAAACCCGAAGCTTAGAAATCCCAGAAAATACCTTCTACGTGGCCATGTTCATGGTTCTCATACTCACTTCACAGTTACTAAAAACATACCCAAATCCTATAATTACACACTAGGCTATGCATACTACAAATTAGGGGGCATACCCTTGGAAGATGAGCTTGAGTTCCCTTCTTTTCTGCGTTTTTCCCCCTCCCTGAGCTGCCCTGTTCTTGTTCTTCTTTCTGGGTTCATAGTTACTGTTCATCCGAATTTTCTCCCTTTATTTATTTTTATTTTCTTTCCAATTAGGATAAAACCAATTATATAATATATATATATATATATATATAAACATCAGATTAGTCATCACAGGAGGTGGCACCTCCCTACACAAAAAATTTATGAAAATTTTCATAAATTTTTGTGTAGTGAGATGCCACCTCCTGTGATCGGGCGAGGGGAGGGGAGGGGAGGACAAGCTGCGACAGGGCGGGGGGAAGGGGGACAAGCTAGGACCGAGCACGAGAAGGGGCTCATCAGGAGTTACCGAGTCCTGGATCTGGATCCTGCTGATCCGGGGCCGGCTCGACATGTCTGGCAGCGGTACCCTGCTGATCCTGCTCCTTGATCAGCCTCAACACCACCGTAGCAATGCACTGGATCTCCTCCTTGTCCAACGGATGCCAAGGAGCCGGTGTCTGTGCAGGGGCAGCGGGGGGTGAGGACGCTCCTATCACGGCGCGAGCAGTCGTGATAGACAGGCCGCGTATGCAGCCTTTCGGCCGATTGACGACTTCCAGCGTATCCAGCCATCGCTTCAACGCCCCAGTACTTGCACCCGTACTAGTGGACGCTGATGGCTGTCCAGAGTCCCTAAGCTATTCATACGAGGCCTGCAAAAACAGTAATTTAAAGATATGTTAGGGCATTAATTAACGCAACAAACATTGAGGATAGTAAGAAAAATTAACAACTTAATTAAACACATCTACTTACATCGATCAGCCGGGCAATATCCAAAACATAGTCGCCCGCCCGGCGCGCCTCATCCTTGTCCTTCTTCCGCACGTGTGTCTGGTTATACGTCAGAGCTACGACCTCATCCGGCTCCAGATCTGGGTTCTGGACCGCATTCATGTGTCAGACGATATTGTGTGGCACCGACCCCCCCGGTGTGCGTCGGATCTATGTTCTGTCTATTCTCGACCCCCTTCTTACTATTGGCGTCCCAGCCTGGATCCGCAGCCCACCGATCTATCATATCCCCCCATACAGTCGAAGATATCCAATGTGGGGGATATGTCTTCATCTCCGACATCGGGGCACCATCAGGCAGCATCTTCTTCGCCAGGTCCCATGTGTCGTGGAGCCATCGGCGGTAATTCTTGGTGATGTAAGAAAAGAAGGCCAACCTCCCCAGTGCCTGCTGATCACCCGAGTCAAACATGAACCCCTCATGTAAGGCATTCAATAACACAAATTAATTTAGAAAACAAACTCTAATTAAACAAATACTATCGCAGGAAAAAATACTTCAACGTACTAGCCACTCCTCCCATGACTCCATCGTAACGGCATCCCAGTCCTTCCAGAACAGGCGTGGCTCGGTGAATCTGCCCTTCACAAGAACGCCAATCTTCGTCCTCGCCTGATTCTCCAGGATCCTGCAAAAGAAGTAAATAAATTAATTAATACAGTTCAAATATAAATTAACATCCCAAATGTACAAAATAAGGCATGATGTAATTTTATTTTACTTAACTCTCTGTTTACGCTGGGGGTCAATGCGTACCCCGCGTGTCGGGCCACGTCCTCGTCGAGATCCTACAAAACACAGACATTAATACAGTTCAAATATACTTCAAATATAAATTAGCAAAAATGTACTAAATACCGTTATCAACTATACCGGTGGTAGAACCCACGGAAGATGGAGAATCAACGCGCGGGTGGGATGAATCTGCGTTGGGCTGGGGCGACGGCTGGGGCGGGGCCTGGGGCGATGGCAAAGTCGACAGATGGGGCTGGGGCTGTACGTGATCACTCTGTGCCTCGTCATCAGTGAGCAATGACGAGGTGGGACCCACCGGGGTAGAAGCAGCTCGGCGTCCAGCCCGGCCACTAATAGCTCGTATCCTATCCATATTTGACTTCATATAGATAAATTACAAAGACATTAACACATTAAAAATAATAATTTGGCAGAAATCATCATCGGCACTATATATATGAACGGAGATGCAAAAACACATTAATATGAACCAAGTTCTAGAATGTTACTACATTTTTTTGGTGATGTTACAACATTACAAGTCAATCATTTTCAGTTTGGGAATCATCATCATTTTCCTCACTAGACTCGTCGTCCTCTTTTTCGTGGGACTCGTCGTCCTCTTTCGGATAATTATAGCTAATTAGGATTGATTAGGACTAATTAGGGTTATTTAGTCCTAATTAGGGTTTAATTGTGCCGAATAATGCTAATTAATTAGGCTTAATTAGGTTATGTTAGGGCTAATTATTGTTAATGAGGAGTTGTTTCGGATAATTATAGCTAATTAGGGTTATTTAGTCCTAATTAAAGTTTAATTGTGTCGAGCAGTGTTGATTAGTCCTAATTAGGGCTAATTAGGCTTAATTGAGTTATGTTATGGCTAATTATTGTTAATAAGGAGTTGTTTTGGATAATTACAGCTAATGAGGGTTGATTATGACTAATTAGGGTTATTTAGTCCTAATTAGGGTTTAATTGTGCCGAGTAGTGTTGATTAGTCCTAATTAGGGCTAATTAGGCTTAATTGGGTTATGTTAGTGCTAATTACGACTAACTAGGCTAACTATAAATAATATGCGCGTAATTGGGTTCATTTGGGCTAATTTGGGGTAGCTACAACTAATTTGATTTTCATTGGTTTCTTATGGTTAATTAAAACTAAGTAGGCTCGTTACAGCTAATTATAGCCAGTGCTGGAACCACGATGAGATTCCAGCGGGTGCATGCTAAAAACATCGCGTTAACCTAATTAACCTAAATTGAATGCACAGTCAACAATCTCAATTCCGACACCTCATATAGGGTGTCGATATGGTGTTTGATACGTGTCTGACACCTTCGGACACGTGTCCGACACGTACGACACCTATAGACACGTGTCCGACACGTACGACACCTATAGACACGTGTCCGACACGTACGACACCTACGGACACGTGTCCGACACCTACCGACACATGTCCGACACATACCGACACGTGTCCCGACGCCTCCGGACACGCACCTCCGGACACATTGTCGTGCGTTGATTTATTTTTTAAATGTCGAAAACCATCGATCAGACGTGGTGTCCATGTCTGCGCTAACTATCAGGTATCTCAATCCAATTAGGTCCCATCCTCCGTCAACAATCTCAATTATCAATTCTCAAATGCGCAATGCAATAAAAATTAATAAAAATCACACATTCAATCCAATTGGGTCCCATCCTCCGTCAACAATCTCAATATCTCAAATTCTCAATGCACGATTAACAATCTATAATCATAAATTAACAACCTAAAATCATCAATTATTAATCTCAATTACTTCAAATACACAGCTAATAACCTAAAATCATCAATTAACAATCTAAAATCATCGATCAATAATCACAATTCTCAAATGCACAATTAACAACTTAAAATTATCAAACAAATGATCAATGTTCAAATGGAAAAAAATTGTTCAAAATGCACATATTCGATGCGCTTGAATTATTTCAATTTGGGGTTCGATTCGATTAGGGCAATTAATTTAGGGTTCAATTAGGGGGTTCAATTACTTCAATTTAGGGTAGTCCTAGTTCAATTTAGGGTTCAGTTCAATTGAGGCATTCAATTTAGGGTTCAATTAGGGGGGTTCAATTAGTTCAATTTAGGGTTCGATTGGATTAGGGCATTCAATTTAGGATTCAATTAGGGGTTCAATTAGTTTAATTTAGGGTTCGATTCGATTAGGGCATTCAATTTAGGATATAATTAGGGTTCCATTACTTCAATTTAGGGTTCAATTAGGAGTTCTATTAGTTCAATTTAGTGGTCGGTTGAATTGGGGCATTCAATTAGGGAGTTCAATAAGTTCAATTTAGGGTTCGGTTGGATTAGGGCATTCAATTTAGAGTTCAATTAAGGTTCAATTAGTTTAATTTAGGGTTCGATTTGATTAGGGCATTCAATTTAGGGTTCAATTACTTCAATTTAGGGTTCGATTGGATTCTATTAGTTCAATTTAGGGTTCGGTTGAATTGGGGCATTCAATTTCCCATATCAATTAGGGGGTTCAATTAGTTCAATTTAGGGTTCGATTGGATTAAGGCATTCAATTTAAGGTTCAATTAGTTTAATTTAGGGTTCGATTGGATTAGGACATTCAATTTAGGGTTCAATTAGTTTAATTTAGGGTTCGATTCAAGAGGTGTCCATAGTATAAAGCCAAAATGTGACATTTTTTGGTGTCAGTGTAGATCGAACACGATGTCCGTGACCTACCAACACCTCAACACCTCATCGACATATCCAGACACGTGTCGGACACCTCCGGGCAACAATCCAATTGGGTCTCATCCTCCGTCAACAATCTCAATTCTCAAATGCTCAGTGTAATAAAAAATTAATAAAAATCACACATTCAATCCAATTGAGTCCCTCCTCCTTCAACATTCTTAATTCTCAAATGCTCCCTATCATATCTAAAGTCTCAATTCTCCATATTTTGTAATATACAAATGTAGGCATCAATTCCATCAGCAATTAAACAAACTAATCAATCAGTTACAAAATCAATTTCATCAATTCCATCAGCAATTAAAAATGATTGAAATTATAAGAAACATATCGACATTCCAGAAACAAATTAGGACATAAATCATAGCATCTGAAAATTAGGGCAAATGGCGCTTAAACATGCATTAAAGCAACTTAGGGCAAATAGACATACAGAGAGGTTGTGTGGTGGTGTTATTGTAGTTAATTAGAGGACTCATGACTAGCGTCGGAGTCAGGAATTAATTTTAAGTCGAGCATCGAAATAAAAGAAAGAAACTAAAAACTAAAAAACTCTATTATAACCTTACTGAAGTTCAAAATCAAATTAGTATCAAAGCAAAGCATGTTTGTAACACAGCCAAACATTTATTCCAAGCATATACAGAAAATTATGCACAAAATTTGTAAGGAAGAACAAAAAAAATGACTTTTAATTACATTACAACAAATTAAATTCAATTACATTATAACAAATCAAATACAATTACATTACAACAGATTAAATACAATAACATTGTAACAATAGATTCAATGCGATAAATAATTTCTAGCATATTTGAACAGATTCAATATGATAAATAATTTCTAATCGAAAAAAAATAGAGTTCGGGCAATGGTGGTGCGAGGCGGACGACGACAATGGCGCACGGAAGGCAGCGGCAGTGGCAATGGCAGTGGCGCGTGAAAGGCGGCAGAGGGTGGTGTTGCTGCGGAGGGGGTGGAACTGTGGCGATGGTGGTGCGACTGTGAGGTGGTTGTGGTAGTAGTGGGGTAGCTGCGGGGCGACGAGGTGGCTATGGGGATGGCAGATGTGAGGGGAGAGGGAAGGGCGGTGTGGTGGGTGGCAGGGGCCTGTCGCCGGTGTGGGGGTTGGTGGGGAGGGACGGAGGCGGGGGCCTTTTGTCGACGTGGTGGTGGGGAGGAACGTTGTGGATGTGGGTCGCCGTGAGGGGGGATCGCAGGAGGTGAGAACGCCGACAGAGAGAGAAACGGAGAGAGAGAGAGAGAAAAAAAATTGAGTGTATTAAAGAACTTTTAGCGACGGAATTATTCCGTTGCTAAAGGTCCGTCGGTAAAAACATTTTAAGATACAGATATTTTTAGCGACGGTATCATTCCGTTGCTTAAAATTTTTTTAAAAATTATAAAATTCTCTAAAAATATTTAGCGACGGTTTATACCGTCGGTAAAAGTCCATTGGCAATGTTTTTACCGATGGAATAATCCGTCAGTAAAATATTTTTTTGGATAACATTTTTACCTACGGAAATTCCGTCGCTGAAATAACCTTTAGCGACGGAAGTAGTTCCTTCACTAAAAATATTTTTCCATGTAGTGAAAATTGACACATAAGGCTTAATTTTCAAATTTTACAAAATAGCCCCTCAAGTTCCCAAAATTGTATTTTGACCCCTCAACTTTGAGAAATTACAACTTTAGCCCCAAAATCACCCTAACCATCCATGTAGCCCCCTAACATCTCATTATCATTAAAAGGATGCTACTTAATAAATATATGCATCATGTTTATCATATTTTTCCAAACTACATTTTTGCCCCTTAACTTTCTAAAATTACACTTTTGCCCCTTAACTTTCCAAAATTACATTTCAACCCCCAATGCCACACTAACCCCTTATTTAGCTCCTTAATACTTGATTATCACCAACATAATGCCACTTAGTAAAATACTCTCTCATTAATTAATCAAACTCGCTATTAGATTAATTTCCGATATTATTTTTCGAGGTATCACAAAACATACGTCATCGCCCTGCATATGCGCGCGAGTTCCCTGTGCTCTTCGTCCCTAACATAGGAGCTGAAATCGGGGTCTCGATCAGATGTATGTTGTGGCCTTGTAGATTTTGAAGGCCCAATACTTCTTGTCAGTTAAATTAGAGTCTTACCGTCCCACCATTTTTGTAACCAAAAAGAAAAAATACAATATGCTGTAGTATGTGGATTGACAGTAATTCTGTTTTTGGAAATAATTAAAAAGGTATAGGCAGATTTCCTTATTCTAAAACAAAGGTGTGCTTGTCTAAGCTTCTATTATTAGCTAGTTTGTTTACATATTGAAATTCTGTACTCTGAGTTCCCAAAAAAGTTTCAAATCAGTGCGTTGGTTGAGGATTATGGCCTAGCCTTATTCTTTCCTTCCACGTAGTAAGAGCAAAAATGACTAAATTAATGCACAAAGCTCCGGCCAAGCACACGCAAAGGTGACCAAAAGTCCAAAATGGCTAGTATGCTGAAACAAGCATTTTCTATTCACAGTTGGATCCCCTTGAGCGTATCAGCATTTCCATTTAGATAAAGTAAGGGGTCAAAAGATGCAATATAAAGGAAAGAAACAACAGACGGCGACAGGGGTGTCCCATCCCACCCAACCAACCAACTCAAGACCTATCCAACCCAAAGTAGGCTGATGAACTAAACTTGGTCGTCTAAAATATAGAAAAAATACACACCTCACGGCTCTTGTAGTTAACGACTACGGTTCCACTGAACCACCTGCCCCCGGTGCACCACCGCATCGTCTCCTGCCGCTACCGGCTTGTCCAATTCACACTTGTTCTGCATATAAAGCTCAACAATCTTCTCACCCACTTCAGCTCCATCTTGACTCTCTTCAACCAACTTGGCCACTTGATCCCTAGGCAGCGTCATCTTCACCCGAACCGAACCGGAACTCAGTCCAGCCCCACCCGGCAAAGGACTCACTGGCGGTCTCATTACCGAAAGGTCAGAAGCCGACCTCCTTGACAACATCAGGCACTCGAGCCGGTCCTTAGCGCTCATGTGCACTCCCGATTGCACCCTCCGCGTTGTTACCTTTTTTCCGGCCTCGTCAGGTGGCCTTTTAGGCAACTCTACCAGGAAATAAATCTTCCGAGGCATCAACTCTTCTCCATTTGCTAATGGCTTTGCTCGGATACCAAACTGTTTAACCGATTTGGACTCCATTAACACATGACCAGGGTAGTCTTTGACTACATCCCGAGCTTTCACCGGAGTTCTTAACTTGAAGCTTTCGCCATTGATCTTCATCACCTTGGCTTTCTTTCTTCCTCCTCCTCCCATATTGTTCCCCATCTTTCTCTCTCTCTTTCCCACTGACTATAAAAGATTCTTATGCACGAAAAGGGTATATGTATAATCATTTACACTATTCTAGTGGCCTTGGGAAACCAACATATATAACTTTTAAAAAGAAGTGGGAAAACTCAATCTCGTCCTTTTTGGATGGAACGAAAGTTGGGGCCGTGTCAAACTTCCTATCACCTGCTTTATATGTGCTCACATACAAGAAAGCTAGTGGCTAGCTATTGCTGTACTCCATCTGATGTTTCCAGCTTTTTTAAGTTCAAACATGGTGGGACTACCCTAAATGTGTACCCTCGGAAAATCTTGACAATGGAGGTATGGATAAATTCAGTTACATCAGAAAGATGTGGACAACTTCAGACTTGTCGTTGAATAAGGTGTTGCATGCGTGATTGAAGTTTAGACATTTAGGCCCGTTTGACACTCTTTTTTTCTCTCTTTTTTTTCAGTTTTAAAAACTGAAAAAAAAAGGAGCGTTTGGTAACCATTTTTTTTTCAATTTAAAAAACCAGTTTTTAAACTGCAGAGTAAAAAAAAAACTCCAAAAACTGGTTTTTTTTTTCACTTTTGGTTTTTTTTTCGACCACCACCACCACCCTCCCACCGCCGGCAGCCACCTCAGGCGACCACCGCCGGAGACTGCCGGCCGCCGGCGACCACCGCCGAGACTGCCGACAACCACCTCCGGCCGCCGGCGACCATCGGCCGCCGGCAGCCACCGCCGGAGACTGTCGGCAGCCATCTCCGGCCGCCGGCGACCACCGCCGGAGACTGCCGGCAGCCACCTCCGGCCGCCGGCGACCACCGCCGGAGACTGCCGGCAGCCACCTCCGGCCGCCGGCGACCACCGCCAGAGACGGCCGGCAGCTACCTCCGGCCGCCGGCCACCACCGCCGGTGACTGCCGGCAGCCACCTCCGGCCGCCGGCGACCACCGCCGGAGACTGCCGGCAGCTACCTCCGGCCGCCGGCCACCACCGCCGGTGACTGCCGGCAGCCACCTCCGGCCGTCGGCCACCACCACCACCACCGTCGACCACCGCTACGCCCCACCACCGCCACCGCAAACCACCAAAAAAAAAAGTCAAAATAAAAAGGGTTACCAAACACCAAAAAAAAAACCTCAAAAAAAAAAGGGGTTATCAAACACCCACTTGTTTTTATAAAAAAAAAAATTAAGCTGCTCTTTAAAAAACTGCTCTTTAAAAACTGAAAACCAAAAAAAAAATTTGTCAAACGAAGCCTTAGGGTAGGGTTGACACTCTTTTTTTGCCTCTTTTTTTCAGTTTTAAAAATTAAAAAAAAAGAACGTTTGGTAACCATTTTTTTTTCAATTTAAAAAATCAGTTTTTAAACTGCAGAGTAAAAAAAAAAACTCCAAAAACTTTTTTTTTTCACTTTTGGTTTTTTTTTTAGACCACCGCCGGCAGCCACCTCAGGCGACCACCGCTGGAGACTGCCGGCCGCCGGCGACCACCGGCAGCCACTGCCGGAGACTGCCGGCAGCCACCTCCGGCCACCAGCGACCACCGCCGGAGACGGCAGGCAGCCACCTCCGGCCGCCGGCGACCACCGGCAGCCACCTCCGGCCGCCGGCACCACCGCCGGAGACTGCCGGCAGCCACCTCCGGCCGCCGGCCACCACCGCCGGTGACTGCCGGCAGCCACCTCCGGCCGTCGGCCACCACCACCGTCGACCACCGCTACGCCCCACCACCGCCACCGTAAACCACCAAAAAAAAAAGTCAAAATAAAAAGGGTTACCAAACACCAAAAAAAAAATCTCAAAAAAAAAGGGGTTATCAAACACCCACTTGTTTTTATAAAAAAAAAAAATTAAGCTGCTCTTTAAAAATTGAAAACCAAAAAAAAAATTTTGTCAAACGAACCCTTAGAAACAGAGATGCAGTACTTCAGACAGGAAAAAAAAAAAAGATTCAAGTCAAAGATTTATCGCTCTATTTTGGTAATTTCAGAAGTCAACATATACTATTTTCTCTTGTCTTCGTCCCCTTTGCATAAGACAATTTCTCACAAAATTGTCAAACCAAGCTCAAAGCTATGCCCTAATGTTTTGAGTTTTTTTCCTAATTAATACATATTTAATACTTAATTACCAATATACTCCATTTTAAAACTTATTTACCCGCATACTACACTTTTGAAAATCACGATTTCAAAGTAAAAATCGCTGTTTCAAACAGCTATTTCTATCTTATTTTTATCTTAAAGTAGAAATTGATGTTTGAAACAACGATTTTGAGGTTAAATCGTTGTTTCAAACAGCGATTTCTACCTTGAAATCGTGGTTTCAAGCAGCGATTTTCAAAAGTGTGGTATACGGGTAAATAAGTTTCAAAAAGGAGTAAATTGATAATTAAGTATTTAATATGTATTAATTAGGGAAAAAACTCCTAATGTTTTGTGTTCTAATTTGAGTACCAAATATGAATACACTGAAGCATAAATTGTCTTTTGCTGAAAAAAACTTAGGCTTTGTGTTGGCCACATAAATATTTTTACCATAACTAATAAAAGCATAGAGACGTGACATGCTAAGGACTATGGAAAGTGCTTTGAGAAATATGCGGAAGTGGGCGTAATTATTACAGTTACTAATGTATTGCCAGTTGCCAATAACAATGTTACAGAGGGACAAGCAATTTGGTGTAAAACAATGTGAAAAACAAGATTTGAATAAATCGTGTGAGGAAAACAGCAGTCAACGAGTGCAAGATAATCGGTGGTAGCGATCATTGTGAGAACAAGACAGTTATCATCAAAGCTAGGAAGATCGGTGGTAGCAGTTGATAAGCGGTTCTTGAGGCAGATAGTTGTCAACAAGAGCAAAATGATCGATGAAAGTGGTCAGCAAACAGACTGCACGGAAGTACAGGTATAGTCAGGAAGTGGTCAATTATGACTGTTGATAAACTGCTCCTGATAAAGATAGAAAGAGACGGTTGCAAAATAGAAAGACGGTTACAAATAAGAGGGTATAGAGAGAAAGGAAAGACGACGGAGGAAAGGATCACTAAAATCCACAAATCAAAGCAGACTTAAAGAAATCGAGTCTGTAAAGTACTTGTCATTTTTCTTTTTTACCTTTGTCAAGTCCCTCATATGATCTATCTTGTACCGATAGAGAATCTTGTATATAGGACTATCTGTATTCGTTGTGTTGTAAGGATAAGTTTCTATTTATAGTGAAGTCCTTAGGCCCAAAGGTAAAAAAAATCTCACACTGTTTATCGATCGTACCGTAGGTGTATCAACCGATAGTAGACTGGCAAAATGATGTCCATACCCATTACCCGAACCGTACCAGGTCCAAAATGCCGGGTACGGGTACCAATATTCAATACCCGCCGAAATTAGACCCGTACCCGAACCGACCCATAATATCCGGGTAAGTTTGGGTCGGTTACCGGGTACCCGGGTTTATCCGGTTATGTGAGTATATATATACCTTTTAGGGCTAACAACTCTCATTCTCTCTTTTTCTGACTTTCGCCGCCCCTCCTCTCAACTCTCAAGTCTCTTTCAATCTCACAGGTCCTCTTTTTCAAGTCCCTCTTCTCTCACAGATCTACCAAACACAGCCACCCACGGCGCCACATCGTTCAATCACTCCCGGATCTACCGCATCGCCGCCAAGTCGTCACTCCGTCACTCTGTCACATCGTCGCCACCGATCTGTCACCCCTCTGCCACTGATCAGTCACCCCGTCTCGCCGTCACCCCCGATCCATCACCCCGTTGCCAGAGATCCATCACTTTGTCGCCCAGTTGCACCGATCGGTCACTCCGTCGCCTTGTGGAGTTGTGGTTGTTGGTTCAGTTTTTTTTTTCAATTGAAAGATTCAGATTTTTTTTTTAATTGGAAGATGTTCAGATTTTTATTTTTTTGTTTTGATTGAAGGACGTTCAGATTGATGTGTAGATCGTTGTTTAATAGAAGATTTTCAGATCTTTATTTTGTTGTTTTGATTGAAGGATGTTCAGATTGATGTGTAGATCGTTGTGTAATGAATTGATGGAGATTTTGAGGTCAAAATATGTATAGTTTGTAGGTTTTTAAAAAAAATTTATTCCAAAAAACAAATAATCAGAAAATGATTGAGTTACCCGCGGGTAGTACCCTACCCGCAAGGGTAGGGTACGGGTTCTCAAAATGCTTACCCAAAAAAATCCGGGTAAAATATGTCCGACCCGTCTTTACCCGGACCCGGCCGGATTTTACCCGTATCCGGCGGGTATACCCGTTTGTCAGGTCTAACCGACAGTGAGTTTATCCAGCAGCGAAAACACTTTGCTTTATACTACCTACAACATAATATATGAGCAAAAGTAAATAGCAAATAAAATAACATAATAATAAATAACTGAAAGTAATTTCGCATAAAGTCTAGATACAATTATGAAATCTAAATACGATATTGTTTCTCTACATGCAGGTGTTGACTGATAATAAAGTCGGTATAGATATGAAAATGGTTCCTTTCTTTTCTTTTATTTTATTTTTTAGCACTTTTTAAGCTCAATTAAACGGAACAACTATACATTCCCAAGGACCCAAGCTAGCAAAGCTAAATGCAAGGAAGTGAAAGTACATAAGAGAGAGAGAGAGAGAGAGAGAGCTTTTCACTGCCAGTACCGGCACAAAACATGTCAAAATAGACCTATAAATGAAAAACATATTATGTACTTCAGTATATGTTCATATACAAACGATCTTCTTTGTTTACATATGACTCAAGATCTCATTATTATCATCATTCTTGTAAAGTTTGCTAGTTGACTACATTGAGCATTGAGCGGTATGTACAACATTTCTTAGCCATGTCAAAGAATTAAACATTGAACGAAGAATTTTCAGTTTTCTTTTTGTAAAAAGTTTATCAACCAACATTTATCTCATAGATACACTGAACAAAACAAAATCAATTTTGAGTTACATGTTTTAACAAATTGATAATCCAATACAGTTTTTCTTCTCTTAAAAGAAAAACTTTATAAGTCGACTTTAGAAAACAATCGGTGTAGATTTTCCCCAAGGTACAACTGCTTAATAATATTGTCACTAAATATTACGTCTTGGAAAGGTCATAACATGCTATTTTGTATTAATTTTCTTTGTACTTTTTTAAGCATAAACCTTTTGAAAATAATTCAATTTATTTCCAAAACTATATCAAATTATACTCTAAATTCTGAAGCAATTTCATATGCACAAAAATATCCAGCAAAACTTTATTTTTCTTTTTTCTCCAACCTTTTTCCATTTGATGAAACACAAAATATGTAGTTAGATGAAAGTGGTAGCTCAAGCATCGAATGCAAATTAGAGGTGTGTGCTCATCATATTTAAAAAACTTAATTTTATTATCTAAAACATAATACTCTATTCTCAATTTTGAAGCTCTTCTAATCCTTTTCCAACGACATAGGTACTGTTTGACACCATTTTCTTTCTCAGTTTTTGTCCAGTATTTTAACACTGAAAAAAATATCGTTGTTTGGTTCATAGTTTTTGTTTTGTTTTTTTTAAAATACTAGTTTTCTATATTGGGCTATGTTTGAAAACTTCATTTTCGAGCTTTTGGTTTTTAGTTTTGGTTTTTTATTCCAAATCCAACATTTAAAAGCAATTTGAAACCCACGTTTTATTTTTTTCATTTCATCACTCCCACCAGGTACCCTCAATCCCCAACCACCATGACAAAGTTGTCGCCAGCCTTTGCCACGCACCGCTGTCGCCGACCGTCGTCGACAACCCTGACATCGAGACCAGCGCAGCTGCCCCACCAACGTCGCCACTCACATCACTACCCTGCTGTCGCTACCGCACCAAAGATCTCCTTCACCCACCGTCGCAACATCCGTTCCACCCATCATTGCCCTATCGTCGCCACCGTGACATCACCACTGCCTAAAACGCCAAAGCCAACATTATTTCCAAAATCCAACATCACCGCACCAAATGTCATTTCTCTCTCTTCAACAGATCCCTCTCCAAGTTTGTTGGATCTGCAAAATATCACAGTGGATCTATGCATCGCGGTGGATCTGTCATCTATGGTGACATAATGGAGTTTGGTTCGTCAGCGAATTTGGGTAGAGGTGATGTCGGGTGGTTGAGTGGTGGTGTTGAGTGGTTATATATGGAGATTGGTGGCGGTGGATAACAGTTGTTGGTAATGGGTGATGGTCGGTGGTGATCTGTGTGTTGGGATGAGGATAGGGATATGGATGTACCAAACAAAGAAAAAGAAATGGGAAGAAGAAAAAAATGAAAACTGATTTTGATACTTTCTATCAAACACCTATAAGTTTTTGTCCAAAATAAAAATCACAACTAGTTTTGGTTTTTGACTTTTTGAAAATCAAAACTCAAAACAAAAGCTTTGTCAATCGCACCCATAACTAAAATACATGGGTTAGCACTATATTGGATATCAACAAACACCAAAGTTAAATCACCTCGTTCTATGTAACCTATTTGTTAAATGAATCTAATGAAACAAAGTCATTTACACTATAAGCCTCTTATTTGTGTTTTTTTTTTTTTTTCCAAAAGATATAACTAGACCTAGTTAAAGAAAAAAAGTTTCCATTACAATAGTCTATAATCTAGTTAAAAAATGAATTGGTTAATGATCGAGTTTTTGTTTTAACCTATTCTTTTATTTCGCTAGCTTTTGTTCTTATGCATACTGAATGTGAAGAACAATTCTAAAGCAATATAATTTTTAACATTCAAGAAACGAAAGAAATCAGAAATAAATAGCTAGAATGGTGAGTAGTTTCTTCTGCACAACTCCATCACATGGACATGTCACAATACAAAATTAAAGAACCATGAGTAATATATTTAACACATTTCGAAATAAATCCAAGCATTGTGCCCACTATAATAACTATTCGAATTATATCTATGTCTAGATATGCAACATAGACGTTACAAATCAGAAACTTACCTTGAAGTGATAAAGAATATCACAAAGTCTCTTACAGATCTTAAGTTTACGGTGTGACTTTCCATACTGCGTAAAAGTAATCTTTTGCATCAAGTGCCACCGTGTGACCTTAGCGTCTCCTAATTCTTGAAGGATAACACGTGCACACGCCTATTACCATTTTTATTTCTCGAACCACCTACTAGATACCTACAATATGGTAGAACTTTTTCGACAAAGTATTATCATAGCAATAGTAATAATACTAAAGGTATATCATCTCCTTAGGAATTTTTGCATTTCAATCAACCTTATTAAATCTTGTTTTTATTTTCTTCTTCTTTTATCTTTTATTCATGCAAATACAAAGGCAGTTTCTTTCTATTAGAAATTATCCATCTGAGTGATATACAATTCAAAAGCCAAATAATGTTTTTAGCTGTTGGAAAACAGGCTTTGATTTGTACTTCCGACAAGAAAATATGAGCAATAGTGAGTAATAAAGCATAAAAACATGATAACAAATAGTTGAAAGTAATTTAGCATGAAGTCTAGATAAATTTATGTAATTTAAGGTGGTAGAAGGATTATATATAGTTGGTCCGTGAGAGTCACGATAAAGTTGAGGTCCTAAAGATGCCATTATCTCCCTACATGCAAGTATTGACGGCAGATCAAATCTTCAAGATAACACTCATTGACATATAGATATGTCTCATCTATGTGCACATCCACAGGAGGACAAAATAAACTAGATCACGATCACGTTGTCCACGTATCAAATATATAAAATAAACATATACGAAGCACTTTGTGTAAGTAAAATAATAGTGAATGAGTTTGATACTAGAGTAGAAACACTTAGGTAGCGTTTGAAATTACTTCCAGTTTTGGTTTTCTGTTTCCAAAAAAATCAAAATCAAAATCAATTTAGCTTTTATTTTTTACAAAAATAAATTGGTGTTTGATTAACCAGTTTTTTTTTCTTTGGTGGTGGTTTGCAGTAGCGGTGGTGAAGCGTGGCGGCGCCTCCGACCGGCGGTGGTAGCCGGCAGTCGCTGGCGCAAGCAGTGGCCAGCCGACAGCTACCGGCAAGCTGTAGTCGCCGGTGGTGGGCGATGGCTATGGCGGTGGGAGGGTGGTGGTAATGATGGTCTCAAAATAAAAACCAAAACTGAAAATTCAAAACTCTTAAATGGGAGTTTTAAAAAACAGTCATGTTTTAAAAAACTAAAAAAATAAAAACTATGTGTAAAACGCATTTTTTTTCTCCAGTTTACAAAACTAGAAAAAAACTGAAAACAAAAACATTTTCAAACAGAGCCAAGTACCCTTCTATAATATCACACCTTGTGGTCCTTTATACAAGGCGAGCCACAAACTATTTAATGGGTCACACAAGTGAACTTGAAAGCTTTGTAACTTATGGAATAATAACGATCCTCAATCAATAACGTCAAATAGTTTATTCCATGACTTATCAATAATACTCATAATTTGCATTTATAACTCATTTCACGATTTACATATAAGTAAATATAGAGTTGTCAAACGGGCCGGGCGGCCCGCGGGCTGGCCCGACCCGGCCCGGTTATGGCCCGGGCTGGCCCGGCCCCGTCCATGAACAGTAGCGGCCCAGCACAAGCGGGCTTGGGGCCTGGGCCTGGACCAGGCCTTCGGATTCTGCGAAAAAGCCCGGCCCGGCCCGGCCGGGAAACGGCCCGGGTTTGGCCTGGCCCGAAGTCGGCCCGGTCTGCGGCCCGGTTCTGGCCCGGATCTGGCCCGGTCTGCGGCCCGGGTCTGGCCCGGTTTTGGCCCCACCACTTGTTTGAATTTTTTGCTTTTCCCCCCCTTTCTTCCACCCCTTTTCCAAAATTCCACTTTTACCCCCCAACAGCAATATAACGGCTAGTTTGGGGGGTATTTTAGTCTAACCTATATTTTTCAACTCCTTTACACTCTTACCCTCCCCAACAACTATAAACGGATAGTTTGTAGGGGTATTTTGGTCTTTTGTGAAGTTTCTAAAATCTATAAATTCACACCATTTCTCTCTAATTTTTCACACCAATCTTCTTACTCTCTCTTACCTAAACATTCTATATTTCTACAAGCTTTGCTACTATTTTCCTCTCCAATTACTACTCTTGCTAATTACTACTAGTATTTACTAATTAGTACTCTTGTTTATTAATTACTAGTCTTGCTAAATTCTTTTTAATTACTAACTCTCTAATATTTGTTACTCGTTCATTCTTTTAATTGTTATTTCTTATTACTACTCTTATACTTGTGTATTTAGTTACTCTTACAAAGTTTAGCGTGAAATATGGCTGGATTATTGAAGAAAATGAGGCGTGCATCGTCATCACGAAAAACATCATCATCATCGCAAGCACCACCACCAGCACAAGCGCCAGCGCCACGGCCATCACAAACACCAATCCAAGCACCAACACAACCATTCGTTCCTGGACGAATGAGTACAGGCTGTATGATAGATACCCAAGCCAATTGGGAGTTCAATCAAAACATTCCAGATTTTGAATACACGCCTGATGAAGACCCCCCGCATTATAGTCAAGGACGCAGCTCGGTTGGCGAAGCTACTACTCCGTGGCATAATCTCAACCCTATGCCTGGTCATGATGAAGAAGGGCCGAGCAATGCCTCCGGTAATGAGCCAGAAGTCCAAAAGGGGAAAAAAAAGAAAGCCGAGTGTTGGAATCATTTCGATGTAGTTACGGTGGACGGCATCCGAAAAGCTCGATGTAAGTACTGCGCTAAATTATTTTCGTCTGGTAGTGGTAATGGACATCTTAACAGGCATTACCCTCTGTGTGCACCTCGACAAGGCCACGTCGAACCTACCCAAACGCAGTTATCTTTTGACGGTAAGTTATTTGTTTATAATCAGCGAGAGCAAAGAGACGGTCTCGCTGAATTTGTTATTCATGATGAACAAGCCTTTTCTTTTGCCGATAATCCTAAGCACTCTAGATATATGAACACATACGTTCAACCTTTGTACAAAAAGGTTCATAGAAACACAACTAGATCCGATGCACTCCGACAGTACAATGCTGCTAAAGCACGCCTTATCGATTATTTCGATAAATTTGACGGTAAAGTTAGTCTTACTTCTGATATTTGGCAATCTCCTTATACTTTTGTTAGTTATTCTTGTGTGACCGCTCATTGGATTGATGCAGATTGGGTTATGCACAAGAGAATCATCGCTTTCGAGCACTTCCCTTATCCGCACGATGGAATGAACATTGCTATTCTTATATTAAAAGCATGCACCACATTTAAAATTAAGGATAAGATTATGAGTGTTAGTTTTGATAATGCTTCTAATAATAAAGTTGCTGTTGCAGCTTTAAAGGAGACGCTTCAACCTGTACTTAATGGTGAATTATTTCATGTTCGCTGTGTTTGTCACATTATTAATTTAATTGTTCAAGATGGTTTAGCTGCTGCAGGAGATATTCTTCTCAAAATGAGGGGTATGACAGCGTATGTTAATAGCTCGAGTCCGAGAACACAACAATTTAAAACGTTGTGTGTTCAATATAATATGCCTCGCAGGAGAGCAGTTACAGATGTGGTCCACAGGTGGAACTCTACATACCACATGCTTTTACACATTCTGGCATACCGAGAAGTCTATACGCATTTTCTACTAACCCAGTTCCCAGCCGGCTTGCCAACTCAAGAGGAATGGCAGATGGCCACATACCTAGCTGAATTTTTGGAGGTATTCTACACGTCTACCAATTTATTGTCTGGTACGTACTATCCCACCTCTCCTCTCGCTGTAATAGAAATTCTGAAGATGGCTACAATGTTAACAAAATGGAGATATATAGGACCCTTTAAGGAAATAGTAAAAGTGATGGATCAAAAATTTAATAAATATTGGAGTAAACTGCCTGCTATTTTTACTGTGGCTACTTGTTTAGATCCTAGGTTAAAGTTGCATGGCGTGAACGCCTCGATACAAGAGATATCGAAATTAATGTGCTACACAGCAGAGGAGACAACCGCATTCACAGCAAAAGTGAGCAAGAGGTTTGAGGACTTGTTCAACGTCTATCGTAATTCTGCTGACGTGCGCGGGCGAGCTACATCATCATCCACTGTTGAGAGGTATTATGCGCCATACCTTCAGGGCTTTGAACATCTAGTAGCAAGACAACTACCAGGTGAAGGTACTTCTAATTCGGCAGGTTCGTATACTTTTTCCTCTTTTAATGAGATTGGTGTATATGCAAATACTGATCATTATTCTGATTTATCAAGGCAAGAACAGGTTAATTTTAATTTGTTAAATTTTTGGAAACAAAATCAAAACATGTATAAAACTTTATCCCAAATTGCACGGGATGTACTGCCAGTGCAAGCCTCCACGGTTGCTTCAGAGTCGGCATTTTCAGCCAGCGGGAGGGTTTTGGATGACAGGAGGAGTCGTCTTAACCCCGAGTCGCTCGAGCTATGTGTATGTTGGAAGGATTATCTTGATGCGAAATACCGCGAGCAAGATAAACCGATTGATGATAGGAAGAGCAGTGACTCGGATATTGAAGTACTTCTGGATGATTAGGTAATTTGTTTTTATTTTCCTTTTTGATCCTTTTGGTTGACGTTGCAGATTTCTTGATCTTTGATTGCTGATATTTTGGATAGACATGCATTATTATTTTGATTGTTAGAGTTTTAAGAATAAATTTTTTCACAAAATATACTTTTTTTCCATATATATAAAATAAATTTTTACAAGCAAGATATATATTTTTTCGTATATATAAAAAAATAGGTAACTTCGCCTGTTTGTTTACAAGCAGCCGGTCCCAAGCCCGGATAAAAGGAGGAGGGCCTATGAATACATTTATTATTTTTCTATATAAATTGTTATGTGTTAAGATTTTATTAATAAAGCTCACCAAGAAGAGTATGAAAATGTTTAACATATAATAAAAAATATAATGGCTAACAAATAAATATGTATATACATACATACATATATATGTATATTACTTATAATGAAATAAAAGGATAAAGATTAGGTTCGTTAAATTGTGAATATTGCCTAGAGATGAAATTTAAAATTGAATAACAAGAAGAAAAAAAAAAAAAAGGGCCCGGGCCCGGCCCAAGCCCGGCCCTAGATATTGGGCCTAGGGCCAGGGCCTGGACTGGGCCTAGGTTTGCCTTCGGCAGGCCCGGCCCGGCCCGGTTGGCAGCCCCACTGGCCCGGCCCCGGCCCGGCCCCACAGCAGGCCCGATGGGCTTGGGCTGGGCCGGCCCAAGCCCGGCCCTTTGACAACTCTAAGTAAATATCATATAACCATAACTTGTTTATTTTGTTTAGCTATTCCAAACATTTTTAACCGGAAAGAAATACAGCCATACATCTGTATTATTTCTGAAAACTTTTCTTTCACTACTGATCTGGGAATCTCTACAGTGTCAAATGAAAATGATATCCAGAGGCGTTGTAAGAAGCCTTCAGACATAAACGACTTGCTACATATTTGCATACATTCCTTCCATAGTTTACACAATCAGGCCAAAGGATAGAATAGGTCGTGGAATGGGCATTACTAGGAACATGCTTTCTGTCACTTCTTCGACTCCGAGTCTTTGCTGTTTGTCTCGAGGCAGTTCCCGTGCATTTGCTACCCTTCAAGCTAAGTACATCCAGATCCATATATATGAGGACACCTTCTTGGTGGATCTTTGGTTTTCTCCTTTTGTTGATCAAAGCAGCAACCCTCAATTGTGCTCCATTATTTGGCAGTCACCACGTGCATTGATCTTCGAATGGGTGTAGCTTTTGGTAGTTAACCCCATTCCTTACTCAGCTAGTACGTGAGCTATATAATCGTAACCAGTACTATATATAGTCATCAATCATCTAAATAGGAGGAGGGTAGGAAACCGCTCACTTTCTAGTTCTTCAGTTACTTTCAGCTCGGTAGTATGCGGCTTGTTTTCTACGTTTGAAGGCGAAAGAGAAGGAATGGCGACGGTAAGGTCAAGTTTCAATTCGCGGGAACCTATGGTTTTGTCCTCGTGACAACTTGCAGTATCCGATTCGGAACGGTCATTATCAGCAAACAAGGTTTTGGATGGCTTGGATGCGTCCGATGATCCAGAGGATGTGATGACGGTAGAAAAGCAGCAAGGGTTTTGTGGAGAAGGAAGAGTTTGGTTCAACCGATGGTTGTTCGGATCGATCCCCATTCTTATCAGCTTCTTCTTTACATGGGAATTCCAGTAGTTCTTCACCTCATTGTCCGTCCGTCCCGGCAACCTCCCGGCTATCAGTGACCACCTAACGGTTCAAAAAGCATTTGTTAACAAATGACCAACTGGTAAACATGAGCTACTCCCTACGTGCTTTTTCTTTTTATGGATAATACATTTACAAGAAGTGCGTACTTTCTGGATGGGGAGTCTCCACCATACCACCCATGCAAGTGATGGTAAGCATCAACTAATGATACCGCCGGCAAGTCACCCTAGGACCTGAAAGGCGGTTCCGTGGTTGATTGTTCGCACCTTATAGAACCAAAATTGACACAAGTCTCCTGTTTTCTAGAACTCGGACGTGGGCTGATATTGATTCCAACACAACTTGGTAGGGTTGACGTGGTGGAGAAGGCTCACGCACCCTCACAAAGGGCGAGAGAGAGAGAGAGAGTATATACCGGTTGCCAAGGAGGGCATGGAGCTTGATGATGAGGTCCTCTTCATCTGGAGAGAAGTTGCCTCGCTTGATATCTGGCCTTAGGTAGTTTATCCATCGCAGCCTGCAACTTTTGCCACATCGATGTAACCCTAACACACATGAAACAACACATATTGTCGTCAGAAGAACAGCAACATGGCACCAAGAGAGAAAGAGGGTGGTAGATCATATACACATCATCGCCAAAAATAAGAGGAAGAGGAGGTATTCAGGTTCGCAAGTTAACCTGCAGCCTTTGGGAGGGTGCGCCAACAACCCTCGCCATGAGTTCGAATGTAATCAACGAGCTTCTGGTCTTCTTGCTTTGTCCAAGCTCCTTTGTTGGTGTCTTGCTTTTCACAGCAAGGTTTCCTCATTGCAGTCCTCCTCATGAACACCTCAAAAACTACCAGCGCAGGACAGAGAGACAAGAATGTGAGATGGTTGAGGAAGGGAGGGACTGGCGCAGAGGAGGGGGCTACAATATAACATGCTTTGGGAAGGGAGGACCGGACGGTTGACTTGGACTGGCAGTTTTGGGCACACAGATGGGGTCGTCACGCACACCAGTCACAGAACAGCTTTTGCGCATATTGGAAAATGCGAAGTTGAAGATAAGGCCTTTCGGTTCTGCCTTACTGTTTGTTTGGTGGTTTAATGTTCAGTAGACGTCCCTTTCTTCAACACTGTGCTTGGACTTTATTGTTGGTTTAAGCAAAAGGTGGTTTTTTTTTTCTAAGCAAAAGGTTGTCGATTGAGACTCCAGTTTCCTCAAATGTAGTGAACATTCAGTAGAAATTTGCAATACATCCACCATCGGGGAGAGTAGTGTATGAAACTGAAGTTCAAATTGTAGGTATCAATAAAGTATTAAGCTTTCCATACTATAGGATTAGCATAATTACGGAGTAGTACTATACACCCATAACTACAATATACTCTCACATAACTCTAACACTTGACTTGAAATATCGTAATTTCATGATTTTGTACCATACATTTTAGGACCCCAATCTAACTAAGAAATTTCTCTCTCTCTGTCTTGTTAATATGTACATCACATTTTGGAGAGTCAAATTCGATATTTCTCAGCAAAGGTTACTTCTGCCATTAAGAAATTTACGGTACACACCAACACTGCAATTGTTATTGAATCCAAAAAGAATTTGAAATTAGTTTCGATTCTTTAAATTTGTTGACAAGGTAATACCACGAAGAATACCACATCAAGAAAAGAAAAGAAAAATCAAAGAAGGAAGCTCGTAAAATACTAAAATGTGTCTTTGAAAGTAAAAGGACAATGTTATTTCAATCCCTTACACCTTACCCCATTCTCTCTGGAACATTATGGTGACAATTATTATCTTTTAGCAACAAGAGAGATCTTTGGGAATAGCCTCTAAAAGAAAACTAGGTAATCGAGAAGTGATTCTCCAGTCAAGATGGTCTCCATTCTTGTTGTATAGAATCTGCAAATTAGATGAAGACTTGTGGTTGGCTAACCATATTATACGGAGTAGTATTTATTTATTTGCCTGCAGAGATGCTCTTAACATTCGGTCCTAGAAAATACAGGCAGGCACCTTATTAAACCTATTATAATGTTCACCTACCAATGAAACATTTGGTACCCAATCCAGTTATATGTACCTTTTCCAAGTGTTCTGCCCCTTTCTGACTGACTTTACCTAGCAAGACAAGAAATGGATGCATATGTTTCAGAAACATAGCCCTGAAAGTCATCTGGTGGCCAATGGAAACAGAGGCATAGCCATACACAGATTATTAAACTCATGAGCAAGATTAACCAGCATGATATGTTTTTCATTCTAGGAGAATCAAAGCACATTCCATCCTGCCAACATGGATCATCAGCGTTTCTGGTTCTATTGACTTCCCAGTTTCCTTTTCACCCTTTGATAATTTAACGTTTGACTTCCGGAATAAGAACATCAACTAGCGAAATGGGTGACTAAGTATAAGGCTAAGGCGGCAGCACTTGCTCAATTGGACTGTTAGGTCCTTCACCTGCACAATCTAACAGTCATCCTTCCAGAATTTCGTTGCACATTGAGATGGGAAGCCGGACATTGTTGCGCGTTGAGAAATCAGTCTCAAATGTGACAATGCTTGATCATTCATTAAATATGTGATCCACACCCCTACACCTGTGGCACAAGAAAGTTGACAATATAAACATTGTGCGAAAACAAGATTGCTGTGGTTCAGAACGAGGAGAGGAGAAAAGGCAACTTGGGCTATAAAAACACAATGAGCAGTAAACAGCCTCATTCTGACTAGCAGGTGGCTGCCAACCAGTTTGATGCAGGCCTTCGCGTTACAGCACAAAAGCTGAAGAGTCTCAAACATAGTATCACTATATATTATGCAAAACGGAAAATTAAAACAAAAAGAAAGCCAATTTCCATCTGGACAAGTGATGCACAAGCATCCCCCCGTCTATACTAATAACTATCAGTTCCTATCGAATGGGTCATAGAGCTCAAACTAAGAGACACTGAAATACTCTTAAATGATGCAATCATGCCTTGCCAGGTTTCACAATGTAAAGTAGAAGAGAACAGTTAAGATTATTCTGCATGACTCTTCCCGCTCCTAAAGCTCTAAAGCATCCATTCCTCATGAAAGAGTCCAAAGCTCAAGAGAAAATTACATCAATGACATGTTTCTATTCAATGATGACTATCAGATCGCCGACAACTCCAGAATCACGAATGGTCAAAAAACCAGTGAACCACCACACAAGCAGGGGCCCCATATGCTACATTTGATCTACAAGCCTAAAAAAAGACTTCTAATGCTTGTGCATATCTCTCACTTGTAGCTAATAATACACTAGTCACAAAATTAATACATTTTGGAACCGATGACTTTTTAATATGAGCTGCTTTGACAATATTTTAAAGATGAAATATAGCATAAATGCAGTAAAAAAAAAATCAATCATTCTGGCCAGACCAGCAAGAATGAAAAGGAAGAATAGTACTTATGTGCTAAATTCTGTCACAGAATTAAGCCAAGTGGTCAGACTCAAACTTTAGAATTGAGGTGGTAATTGATAAAAAAATGATGACATAAGGTCGGAAGTGTAAGTTTGGTTGTGGGAATCAGAGGGGCAAAGTACAATACTAACCATTAATTCGAAAAATGCATTTTTAGTAATTAGTTTTCTTTTCTCCTCGAAGGACATGAGGCGGAATTGCCCCTTTCGTTGAATATGCAGCCTTCCTACCGCATGCAAATACTTTTGATAACGAAAAAATTACCAGCTCCAACCCCTTTCCACCATACAGTCCATGCTCCACGCAACTACCAGGGGAAAAAAATTATACCATCAACACATGATGCATAACCCCAACTACCAGCACTACCTATGCATTCATCGGCATATTACCAACCCCACTCGGCATGTTTTCTGTACTCAGAACCCTAGAGGAAAGGTTTACATTGTTACAAACCATGATATTCGCTTTTGCAAAATTTCAAAAGCAACAACCTACTCCTCGAGTCCTTGTAAAGGTAAAGTGAAATATTTGTAAAACTGGTAATTTATGCAGCAACCATGCTGCTGCCACAACATCTATAAAACCAAAAACTACTGAGCCACCCCTTATACTAGATAAGGCATCACCACTTCCAATCCAAACTTACAACACTGTGACAAAACTCGGCCAGTACACAGTAGGAACATAACTACCAGCCCTTCTTTGTTCATCACCATATAACCAACTCTACTAAGACATGTTTTAAGTAGTCAAAACATTTCATATGCTTTAACATTGTACAAAGTTGACACTGTTTTGGATATGCACCTAAAATAGGCAACTGGGACATAAACTATATCCAAACAGCCCTCAAGCACAAGACAGAATATTCTTAAATCATATTGCAGGCAACGCCACGGTGGTGGTTGATTGACTAAACTTACAAAGTGAACAGTGATCAAGAAACTAGGCATCTACTCACTTCCTTTATTCATGGTTACTTGCTGGTTGATAATCACCAGCAATGGTAAGCTGTTGTACATAATCCTAGATCAAGTCTTCTTTCTTTAATGAGGGTTATTTGTCTAAAAATTTATACGGGTTGCCACTGTAATAGGTGCATATTGTACTCACAATGACAATCTAGAAGTCACTTTGGGGAATGATTTATGGAACGACAAGTATAAAAGTTCCTATGGTACTAATACTTTCAGTGCAAGGTCAAATCTAGCATTGCCTAGGAAAAAATGAGATACCAGACGTAAATTGTTGCAAGAAACAATTCGAAGAAGTTACGCTTTACCTGCAATTCCTTCAAAAAAATAAGGAATTTATATCATCTTTTCCGCTTCTCAAATCTTGAAAACTTCAAAGAATCCAGACAAGATGGAGAAAAACTTTGCTACTCGAAGCATGCAAGTAATAGAAACAATAGGGGCTTCCTCTTGGTCATTATATTTGGTTCCACCTGCAGGACTACAACAATAGCATTATGGCCAATATCTTCAGATATCTTTTTAAAATACAGCATAATGTCACAAAGCATATATGGGGATTACATCTACACGACATTCGCATTGATTTGCCACAGTTCTAGCTCCAGTTTCACCACAATTATTAAATCTAAATGGCACCATGCAAAATGGTGTCAAACATATAAAAACAATTTAGTAGGGCTGTAGAGACTAAGCCTTAGAAGAATAGCACAGGACTCTTTCATCAAGTATATCTCACAGGTCATGTGCAGCTTCGCTTGTGAGACGGGGTACTTCCCAATTGTATAGGAAATTAATTGTTTGGAATTATTCTGGACCATTCTTCCCACATACTCTTTATGAACTCCTTCATTCTTTTTCACGTGTATGAAACCAGGTATACAAGAAAGCATAAAAGAGATCATGCTTTTTATAACTATTGTTCTTCTTTATTTTCCCACATCCTATATCTGTGGCCAATAGTCTAAATAGCTCAAAGACCACAAAAAGGGCCTAAGCTCTCCCAAAATCTAACCTGCTCAAAGTCACTCCTCTCAATTAATACAAAGGAAGCTGAAAGCCTTCGAGAATTTATCTTTCTGCGCCCATCAAATGCACCACATCGAAATCTCCCGCTCTCTTCCCCACCCTCCTAGTCACCCTCTACTCAACAGCGGAATAAGTCATTAAATCCCCTCAGAGGGACCCACTGCAAAAAGAAATACCAATAAAAGACGTCACAACTCTCAAGCATTCTGGCAATGCAAAAGCAAATTTATTGGGATTTTCTTCAGCCTAAAACGCATGAAGCACCAACTAAAACATGTCTGATACCAACCATCTTCACCATAAAGAAACTGTGAAATCAAACCACTGCCTCCTAACACAGTAACACCCAATCATGCAATTCCTTAAGCCAGAGTTACACCGCCCCTCCTTCAGAAACATGCACATGATCAGCTGCGATCACATCTTCATACACGGCCAATCTGGATAACCACACAGAGTGACCCTCAACATCGTGTTGAATGCCAGGCTTAAACTCTCTCCCACTAACCCACAAACATTAAACTTATCTGATCAACTTATAATCCCTATTCTTACGCCTACCCATAAGTCTGCTGCCCAAGGACCAGCCTCCCTACCCAGTCATAAACCACCCAAATAACACTCCTCAAACTACTCATTACAACTGCATATCTCCATAATTACATGTACAGGCACCTCTTTTCCGTTGCATACCATGCCAACCTCACTGCTGGTTTTACAATAATCTAGCGATGCTATAATTACGGGAGAACACCATCCACAGCTGGATGCTGACATATGGAAAAGCTCGGCATGTAATTTTATCTCTACCTTAGTACACATATCATAATCCATTTCACCGCTAGCCTTTATGTTGGAAATTTCAATACTCCCCTAATTCATATTTTTGAAGAGTAACAGGATGACAAGATCAAGATTAACAGAAAATTTGTATTAATGGACCAATCATATAGCTATCATTACAGAAGTACATATACAGCAAATATCTACTAACGTAGCATTACATTTTGATCTTCAACAACAATTACGTGTATATAAATAATATAGGAAGGTATGAAGTTACAGTTACAAAAATTCCGAAGGCGAACTAGCATCTGGCTTCCCGCCATCGCCCAATCCTCCCGGATGCTGCAAATTCTGCAAAACCGAAGGGGGCAAGGGACCCAACCCGCCACCCAGTGCATCACTCGCAGACCCAAAGAATTGACAAACAAGCCGAGCCATGACACCAAGAATCTGCATTTGGTTCTGGCTAGCATCAGTGTGCATCTGCATCATCCGCTTCTCATGTTCGATTTGAACATTGACCATCCTCTCCCTCCACTCCATCTCCTCCTCCTCCCACTTCTCCTCCATCTTCATCCTCCGCCTCCGCTCCTCATCGAATCCCATCTCCAGCCTCAACCTCATATTGTACTCCCTCCTCGCCCACGCCATCTGCCTTTCCTCCAACTGCAACTCCCTTGCATCCACCTCCCCGTCCTTCTCAATCCGCCGCTTATCCCTCCTCCTCTCTTCGCCCTCCAAGACTCCCTCCTCCCTGCTCCACTCCCTCTCAACCCTCCCCTCCTCCCTCCTCTTCACAACATCTCTCAGCTCCAAAATCCGAGCACCCACCAACCCTTTTCTCAATTTCCTACCGCGTACAAAACCCTCATCCTCAATTTCTTCACTCGCCACCACATCATCGTCATCACCGCTATAAATGTCAAACCCTAATGTCAACACATCGTCACTTCCATTCTCATCACCCCCCAAAAAATCAACACCCTCGTTACCGTCACCGGCCTTCTTGTCCTTCGATTCGAGCTCAACATCACCAAACACTTCCTTGTACCTCAAGAAATTCTCCCAGTGATCCTCCCCATCCTTCCAATTGAACTCCCCGTTACAAGCCCTGATCTTCTGCTTGACGCCCAAATACTGGTGGCGCATGTTCTGGACCTTGATGGAGACGTCGCGCCATGACCACCTGAAGGGAAACCTGACTGGGTCGTGGAGGTGGTGCAGGGAGTTGACGTGGTCGGCGATGGGCCTGAACTTTTTCTCCCGGGTCTTGAGCTTCGACAGGGCGCCCGTGGTTTGTAGGTGCGAGTACTTTGAGAGAAGGGTCTGTTCTTCTAGTTCGGACCATTTTTTGCGCTTCATGTGCGGTGGGGATTGAGTTTGATTCAAGAGAGAATATAGGGAGCTGGAGAAGGAAGTGGAGATCGTCGAACTCGGAGGAGGAGGGGAACAGAACAAGAACGGCTGATACTCGAGGAGCCATACATGTACTGCCATATGTGCAATCTTTGTTGGGTCCCACACTTGGTTAACAATTGTTTTTCGATGAATTTCTTGCTAACTCCAGTTCTACCGCTAAAAATATACTACATTTATAGACTTTTAGCGAGAGAGAAAAAAATGATAAATCATATTAAGAGGTACTTATATATATTCTCTCGCTTCTTAGTACAGCAAATAACAATATTTAGAGCAACTGTTTTTATTATGGTACTTAAATGCTACTCCTATTTTTACACGCTTATTTATTTCATTATTATAACTGATATGCTGCAAACGGCATCCTATTGAAATGTGCGTTACTATGCGATGTTGAATTATTTGTGGCCTTGGCTATTCGATTTAGGCCCGGATCAAATTTCCACTCTTCTTCCTTCTTGCCGTTTTCACTTACCTTACTCGACGGCCACCACCATCACTGTTCTTTAGATCGAGATCATCTACAGTGATGCACTCTCCTATTTGTATGTAGTCAATCCACTAGTTACATCCCTCTGACTCGAGTTACATTCGCCCAAAGATTTATCACATCGGTGAGTTTGTCGGCATAGTTATCAACACTGTTTCAGTAACAAAAATATATTTCGTTACATACTACTTATGTCTTCTACTGGTACGGGAGCCCTTTACATTTGACCAGTTTTTACACCAGTTATACTGGCCGGTACAAGTTATATTGACCAAAACTTATGTACCGACTGAGATAATGTGTTTTGTACCGGTTCCTAAAAAATATAAAAGTTACGAAGTTTGTTGGATAATTTAATGATTTGACTAAATAGGCATAAATTCTAGGTTCCATTACATCATTCAAAGCCTCGATAACCTATTTCAAGTTCCAATTTGCCTCCCTCCATCTTAATTTTCATTATAATTTGTAGAATCTTTCTTGATTACTCTTAACTCTCTTCAATCTTTATCGCAACTTTCAGTTGCTTTTACTTTTTCTTTTAGCTTTTCTTCAGACTCTTTCATGTATATGTGTACTGCCTCACACGCGCGCGCACACACACACCAGGAGCTTATTATTGAACAAACAACTTATTCTTCTATAATTAGCCAGTAATGAGATAATTGAGAAAATTAGTGATTCAATTGAAAGTTGTTTGTTCCTATGAGAACAAGCAAGTCATTCTTGAACAAGCAGCTTTATTGGAATATAAATGCCAAACAATTTGGTTGTTATGTATTATTCTTAGTCTCAATAATAAATGATTATGATAAATGTATATGATTGATGAAAAATTCGAGACGATACCGATATTCATACGTACTATTTCACGGAGTTAAACCAGCACGTACTCAATAGTTATAACTATGTATGTCAGTGGTAGTGGTAGTTGAAAGGGCTGAGGTAATTGGGATGGTTGAGATGCCAATGGTAGTAGTAGTTGAAGGGGCTGAGGTAATCGGGACGGTTGAGATGCCAATGGTAATTGGGAGGGCTGAGATGAGTAAGAGAAATCCGGGAGGTTGAGATGAGTTAGAGAAATCCAAGAGATTGAGATGAAAAATAGAATACCGCATAAAGGATTTTTCTGTAACTACAAGGGACGAACGTTTTGTTCGCATGTGCGAACGAGCTTCCATCAAACCACTTTTTGGCAATATAAATAAAAGTGTTGAAAAGTATTCTAGGATATGAAAGTAATTCTTTTATTGAGTGTCATATTAATACTTTTTTAATCTTTTTATCAAAATCTTAATTACCTTTGTTAGTGCTAATAAACACTGAGAGTCAACATTACATTGATTTTTGTAAATTCCCTTTTGTTAAGACAAGAATTCAGATCACGTGCAGTTAATGAGATTGATCTTAGTATAATTTCTAGCAGTATTTGTGTCCTTGATAAAGGTATTTCAAAAAAACTTATAAAGAGGAAAGAAAGCATTGTATGATGGGGGAATTATTGAAAGTACCGAGTAGTGGCACACTTTAGTTACAATTATAGGTTAATTGGGAGTTGGGGCATAGAAGAGCAGGAATATCTTAGTTTACAATTATAGGTTAATTATATTTATATCTCTGACGTTAGGGTATAATTACACAAAAAATTATAAGTTACAAAAAATAAAAGTGATACCCTTTCACCTAACAGAATCCTAAAAGATATTAGAAAGTGGACAAAAATGTTTCAAATTCCTCCAACGGTAGGGTTTTGTGACCCTAATAAATAATTTTTTATGACGTGGCCATTTCTTATTTTGAAAAGGTGGTTCGCATCTTCTATGCCTTCCAAAACTATAACCCTATTTTTTTGAATCATAATTCTAAAATAGAGCTAAATAGATGTTAAATTTTGAAGGGTCACAAAATAATCCCCAACACCATGAATTCTAACCATCGACCTCATGATCTCCATTCCCCCACTTTATAGTTAACTATCTCATCTCCTATGCATAGCGCAGGATTTTAGCTAGTAATACCTTAAACACATATACATGTCTCTAAATACATCTATAAGCGTATCTCTCTTCTTTATGTCATTCTCTCTATTCTCCATAATTTTTGTGCATTTTTGTGTATTGCTTCTCTTAACATCGAATTCACCGGCCTTACCCTCTTTCCTGTCGCCATTCGCCCCCGATTTCCTCTATGGTGTAAGCAATTGTAGCAGCATCGCGTCCTTATGTGGTAGGGGGATAGAGAAAACTAGTGGCAGCATCACACCCAATTGTCCACCCTCTTCCTTTTCATTGATCAACCCTCCCTCATACGCACGAAACTGCATATATGAAACCAAACGCATACATACACGCAAAGACACGCACGCGTACATCATATTTGTGCGTGTTTGTGCAGAGATTAGTGTTTTTGTGTTTGTGTGATTAAAAGGAAGGCTGCTGATGTAGGTGGTCCGATGTGTGCTGGCTGGTGATCGTCGTGTGTGTCTATCACGATGGTGTCGTGGTGGTCGTTAAGTGGTGGAGAATATGGTGGGGTTGGCATTAATGGTGGCAGACCATATATGTATTTGGGTTGGTGCCGTGGTGGTGCTTTGGTACATGATATGGTGGTTATGGGTTAGGGGGTCAGAAGTGGTGGCTGGTGATGGTGGAATAGTGTCAAGTTGGTGCTGCGGTGGTTGTTAGGTGGTGGAATATATAGAGGGGCTCAATTGTATGTATAGGTGCAAATATGTGAATATTTGGTTAGATATTTGGCGAACATTGTTGGTGGTATTGCAATGGTGCATTGGTTGTAGTTGGTGGTGTTGGGGTGGTGCCATGGTTGTGGTTAGTGGTGTTGTGATGGTATCGTGGTGGTGGTTGGAGTTGAATGTGGCAGGTCCACATGAGAGATAGTGATGGTTATCTATTATGAGAGATAAAAGATAGAAAAAAGTATTGGAGGACAGTTATGTCATTTTACAAAAATTTAACACCATCATTGTTTTGTCCGGTCAACAGACACGTGATGTTATGGCAAAGCACAGCCCATTGGCTACAATATATCTGCAACTCAAGGAGCTTAGTGATATCACTCTGAATCCTAAAGTACATGATTGTTTTGGGAGAATGACTAATATGCCCTTAGTAGTATAAATGAAGTATACTATCTTCAACTCATCTCCATTTTCTAGCTTTCATCTCGCCAAAGTCACCATGACTGTCAATATTATAATTGATTAATCAAATCTTTCAACTTTATTCTTTTTACTATTTCCCTTGCGACAAAAAAGACCCAAAGCTGACAATGGATTGTGTGGGGGTAGCTACAGTAGTGCGATGGTGATTTGAGGTGGTGTAGTGATCGATGTTTGGGTTGGTTGGCCGAAAGATAGACTGAGCGAAAAGAGATTCTGCAAAGTTATAATAGTGGTGGATTTCATATTGCGACTGAGTTAATGGGTGGAGGTTTACAGCGGGTGTGAAAGAGGATTTGAATATGCATCGAACAGATTTGATGTGTGCACACCTTTGGGTGATGATGGTGGGTTTGATAAGGGTGGTGGCGACTAACGAAGATATGGGCTGAGGTGGTCGAGGCTAACAACAATGGCGGTAATGGCTAATAATAGTGCCAATGGTGGCTGTGACCATGTTTCTGAGCGAACAGCCCTATCGACATGTCTTAAGTGACACACTTGCAGTCATACACACACAGAAATATCATGTTTGAACTTTCTTTACGTGGATCTTCGATTGACCTTGAAGGTTGGTTGAAGATGAAGGTCAATCGAAGATGATGGTTGTGGATGACAGTGGTGGCTATAGTTGGTAATGGTTTATGGTGTTGGTAGTGGACTGATGGTGGTTAATGGTGTGGGGATGGAGACTGTAAGAATCCCGCAATGTACACGCATTTACACATGCAAGGGCTGTATTAGCATTTTTCGTAAATACAATACGACGACATTAGATAGGAAATACATGTTTTCATAGATCGATGATAAGATTCTACGGCTAAGATAATATTGATTTGTTTGGCCAAGGTGTGTTCACTCTTTAAACTTTATGTCTTTAACTATAACTATACCCTAACAAAGCAAGAGTTTTGTACGATATTCTTATTTTAAATCGATACATTTAGTCTAAACTAAAAGGTTTAACAACCAGCAAAATAATGTTTATCTTCATGTTAGCATCCATATACCGTGGTTTTCTGACCCTAGCTTTTAACCATTTTCTACCTTTATGTATTTATAATTAGGGGTAATGAGAAATTGCCCCCCCCCCCCCCCTCAAGTATTTCGGATTTGCGGGTCGACCCCCATCGGGTATTAATTTTGACAATTGGCACCTTTATCTATTAATTTGGTACAATTGAGTATAATTGATCAATTTTGACCAATTAATTATTCAATTGACATGAAAAAGGACACAAATGCCCTTTCATCCAATAATTCTCATTCCTTCCCTTTTCCTTAATTTTTCATCTCTCTTTCTCCACCACTAACTCACTGCTGTCGTTGCCACACCCACAACCACCCTCAAGCACCACCATCACCAATATAAGCACCACCCGAACTACCGAACCCACTACTAACCTAAACCACCAAATCATCACTTTGCTCATACTGTCGCCACAAACCTCAATAGTATCACCACCAACCACCCAATCCACTATAGTGTGTCGCCACCACAACCATAACTAACCACCTCAAAACAACCTTAACCACCAATGTATGTCGCCACCACACCACAAAACAGCCCACAACAACCGAAACCCACAATCGCACATGGCCACCACATCAAATCAGGACAAAAATTGCAATTTAAACCATAGCCACCAAGCCCAAATCGACATTGGTCGATGATGACGGCGGCGAGCGAAAATGAAGGGGCATCAGGGCAGGGGCAAAGGGTTGGGGCATTGGCTGTTGATTTTAGCAACGGCGTTGGGGGTGAGGTGGAGGGAGGGGGCCATCGGTCTATTGAAGACATCGGCGAGGGTGGGCAGACGGAGGGGTGTGGGGGAGGGGGTGGGTTCAATTTGATTTTTAAAGGTTTTTTTTATTTAACACCTATGCTTTGGCATTTTAGTGAATGTTAGGGGCATTATTGGAGTTTCGTGTCAAATTTTAGTCAGGTGTAATTATTGATAGATGAAGGGGGTTAATCGTAAAAATTAATATCCGAAGGGCCGACTTGCAAACCCGAGATACACGAGGGGGGTCATTTGTTACTCCCCCTTATAATTATTCTGTAGTCCAATTTGATAAACACAATATTTTTTGTGAATACATCATGATCATCCCTAATTACCTTATTATATGAAATATTTTCACATTTAATTTGAGAAAGATGTTACTATAAGATTAGTATCTAACACATTTACTTTTTAGAAATGACCACAATGAAAGACTAGTAATTTTTAACCCAACAAACGTAAAAAAATGCATATCTATTTGTAAATACATGACCACTTTCTAGAATTAGTATTGTTATTAATGATTTTCTTGTTAATAAAAAAGGATTAAGTGCAGCAGACTAAATAGCAACCACGGTCACTCGATTCCAATCCTTTTCCTGTATGTTTAGAATTGCTTTAGTCATATTTTTTTAACCGACCTTTTTACTTGTTACATTACAAAGAAAATATGGTAGTAGATATATTGTAGAGTTGGATGGTTAATGATATGTTTCGAAATTGTTTTTTTTTTAAAGTGATTCGTAACCATGGACAATCCGTAGACAGTCCACGTTCAGCCCGTGTCCACCAAAATTTTGATGAGCTTAACGTGAATATATATTTTTTGGCCCGTAGATGGGCTGAGCTGGACATGGGCACGACTTTTGGAGAACGGACTGGTCATGGTTTAACCCTTGGGCCCATCCAACCCTCCCAAGTTGCACCCCTAGTCCTGATAAACAACAGTGCAGGCATGACGTGCAAAAACTGCTAGTGATCTGACCTCCTTGAAATGCAAACGCCTTGTTACCTGATGCATAGAAGTAAATACTTAACAGAAATTATACATAATCGGTGTCACTGTAACTGAGATCTTTTTTTGCCTTTTCAGCTTGACAGTTTCATATATATATATATATATATATATATATATATATATATATATATATATATATATATATATATATATATATATATATATATATATATATATAGGGAGCCGATCCCTGTCTACCGGTGGAGAAATAACAATTTCTCCACCAAACCGCTACAAAGAGTAGCGGTTGCAAGAGAGAGGAAAGCCCAACCGCAACAAAGTGTTGCGGTTGGTATCATCATCCCCTAAAGTCCAACCGCAACAAAGAGTTGCGGTTGGCATCATTGCCTTCAAAAGCCAACCGCAACACTTTGTTAAGGTTCACCCGTGATGCCCCCCTCCCCATGGCCCCCTTCCCCCCGTCCTCCCCTCCCCCCATGCCCCCCCCATGCCTAACCGTAACAAAGAGTTGCGGTTGGCCCCCCTTCCCCCCTTCCCGCCACGTGGCCCCCTTCCCCCATGGCCCCCCTTCCCCCGTCCTCCCCTTCCCCGCCACGTGGCCTCTCCCCTTCCCCCATGGCCCCCCTTCCCCCCGTCCTCCCCTCCCCCAATGGCCCTCCCCATGCCCAACCGCAACAAAGAGTTGTGGTTGGCCCCCTTCCCCCAGGCCACGTGGTGTCCCCCTTCCCCCGCCATGTGGCCCCGTCGCCCCCTCCCCCGCCACGTGGCCCGTCCCCTCCCCCATGACCCCCCCATGCCCAACCGCAACTCTTTGTTACGGTTGGCATGCCAACCTCCCCCATCATGGCCCCCCTTCCCCCCCATGTGGTGTCCCCCCCCCCCGTGATGCCCCCCTTCCCCATGGCCCCCCTTCCCTCTCCTGTGATGCCACGTGGTGTCCTTCCCCCTCACTCACGGATTTTTTTTCTATCTTCTTTCTCCTCTCTCCTTCACTTTTTTCTCTTTATAATCCTCCTCCCCGAACCCTTTCTTCCACTCTCCATACCAACTGTCTTCATACTCCATATCTCACCTACATAGTCTCCACAACAATACAAACAAAAAAAAATTACGCTAGAAGATCGGTGGATTTTTCTTTAAATATATCAAGTCAAAACAAGTAAGTAATTTGAATTTTCTTATAATTCAATGTTAATTTTAAAGTTCAAAAATAGTCATTGTACAGATCAATCGGAGATCGGATGAGCGGTATTACATTTATAGATTCCAAAATAGTGATTTTTTAGGGCGTCTAAATTAAGATTTTTCACGAATTTATAAAAAATAGCTAGAGCTAGATTTTGCCAAAGTGCGAAAAAGAGACCCTAGTTATTTTTAAAAGATCTATATCAGGGAAAATTTTCAGATTTTTCCAAAGACTGGAAAGGGGTTAACTGATACGGGGAACCTTGTAACTTTGCAGTGTAATTTAAAATATCAAGCCAGTGCGATTTCACGCAAAACTTTTATGAGAACCCTAGGATGTTAGGAAGTTCCATCCCCTAGGAATTCGGGCCATTCCGAACTCGTTAGCTATTTTTTTGGCCGAACGGGCTTTTAAGCGCTCGATCCAGACACCGGTTCGGGATTTTTGGGCGAAAAGTCTGTAGAATACTTTTTAGATCAAGAATGAATTCGGGAAGCTTAAAATAGCATTTCAAAGCACTTTTGAGATTGTTCTGATGCCAAGGGCATTTTGGTAATTTGCCACCCCGAGAGGGGTATTTTGGTAATTTTACGGTGTTAATTTTTTCAAAGGACTTTTTAGTCCAGAAATGTAAGTAAACCACCTGAAAGGTTGTTTTGAAGCTGGTTTGGGGCGTTAGGGTGATAATGAACCCCCAGGGGCATTTCGGTAATTTGTCGCTCATCGGGGGTATTTTGGTAATTGAACATTGTAACACAACTGGAGGAAATAATTTTGGTTTAAGACACTGTGTGTGTTCCTAGGGTGTAACACTATGTGTGTTTAATGTGAATACGAAACGTAATTGTCCCTAAAGGTGAAAACTTAATTAGACAGTTTTTCACGAATTTATAAAAAATAGCTAGAGCTAAATTTTGCCAAAGTGAAAAAAAGAGACCCTAGTTATTTTTAAAAGATCTATATCAGGAAAAATTTCAGATTTTTCCAAATACTGGAAAGGGGTTAACTGATACGGGGAACCTTGTAACTTTGCAGTGTAATTTAAAATATCAAGCCAGCGCGATTTCGAGCGAAACTTTTATGAGAACCCTAGGATGTTGTTAAGTTCCATCCCCCAGGAATTTGGGCCATTCCAAAGTTGTTAGCTATTTTTTGGCCGAACGGGCTTTTAAGCGCTCGATCCGGACACCGGTTCGAGATTTTTGGACGAAAAGTCCGTAGAATACTTTTTAGATCAAGAATGAATTCGGGAAGCTTAAAATAGCATTTCAAAGCACTTTTGAGATTGTTCTGATGTCAGGGGCATTTTGGTAATTTGCCACCCCGAGAGGGGTATTTTGATAATTTTATGGTGTTAAGTTTTTCAAAGGACTTTTTAGTCCAGAAATGTAAGTAAAACAACTGTTTGGGGCGTTAGGGTGATAATGAACCCCCGGGGGCATTTCGGTAATTTGCCGCTCATCGGGGGTATTTTGGTAATTGAACGTTGTAACACAACTGGAGGAAAGAGTCTTTATTTTTATTTTATTTAATTCTATGACTTGTTGAGAATGATATAATTTTTATTTTTTAGATTTCAGTATAAATATGGATGCAACTGGAGGAAATACTTTTTGTGAAGATTCTGATCCACCTTACCTGGGTCAAGTTTTTCAAACACTGGACGAAGTTGAAGCATACTATAGAGCATATTCGAAAACGATAGGTTTCGGTATTAGAACTAAGACTACTAGAAAACGGGCGAATACAGATCAAATTTGTGGAAGACTATTTGAGTGTCATAGAGGAGCACCGTATGTACCCCCGGTTGTTCGGATCAGTGACGAAGGGCCATCAAGACAAAGAAAACGCGACACATTTCCGGGTACTGGCTGCAAGGCCCATGTGTATGCAGTACCCGGAAAAATGAAAACCATTGGGTTGTGACGGGAGTGGAGTTGAGCCATAATCATCAGTTGATGACCCCTAGTAAGATTGGTCAAATTCATCAACACCGAGAAATAAGCGCGGCACACAGACAACTGATATTTACAATGGCCGAGGCTAAAATTCCACCTTCTAGAATGATGGGGGTTTTCTCAAGCCAGGCTGGGGGGATTGACAAGTTGAGTTTCAACGAAGTAGACCTTCGAAATGAACTTCGTGCTCAGAGGAGAGAGTCTTTCGGTAAGAGTGATTCTCAAGCTACACTTGATATCTTCAGGCACCTTCAGAGTGAGAATTCTGGCTTTTTCTATAGTCTCCAACTGGATGATGAGAACCGCATTAGTACTATATTTTGGGCGGATGCCCGTTCTAGAGCTGCTTACCAAAATTTTGGGGATGTTGTGACGTTTGACACCACATACCGCACAAATAAGTACTCTATGCCTTTTGCTCCGTTCACCGGGGTGAACCACCACTATCAGTCAATCTTGTTTGGCTTTGCCCTGCTTAGGGATGAGACGGAGGAGTCATTTACGTGGTTATTTGAAACGTGGCTTAAAGCAATGTATCATATTCCTCCAAAGACCATCATCACCGACCAAGATCTGGCAATGAAAAATGCAATCGCTAAGGTCCTTCCAGATACTCACCATGGCCTGTGCACATGGCACATAAGCAACAAATATCCCGAACGGCTTCATAATGTATATGCAAACCATCCGACATTCAAGACTGACTTTAATACATGTGTGAAGAAATCGTTGACGGTAGACGTGTTCGAGGAGAGGTGGGCCAAGTTAATGGATGACTACCATTTGCACAATCACGAATGGTTACAATCGTTGTATGAGATCAAGACACAGTGGGTCGGTGCCTACACCAAGAAGTTTTTTGCAGCCGGAATGACTACGACCTCGAGAAGCGAAGGTATGAATGCATTCTTTGATGGGTACGTAGGCCATTCTTCAAGTATAACATAGTTCGTACTAGAGATGCAGAAAGCCCTTGACAAGCAATTTTTCCTTGAGAGAGAAGCCGACGCGGCTACAGTTTACAGAGAAAGAGCCATAGTAGTTTTTTCACCTTTGGAGGCTCATGCGGCTCAAGTCTATACCAAGGAAATGTTTAGACAGTTTCAAGAGGAACTACTAAAGTCGAATCAATATAGCATGACAAAGTTGCACGAGTATTCCACCAGAGTGATCAAGGTTTATGCTTTGACAAATGTGACGAATTTCGCCAATCCGTGCTCTTCGTCGGCTCCGAGGAGCAGAAGACATTTTACCGTAGCAGTTTGTATGGACACCGGGTTGGTTAATTGCAACTGTCAACTGTTTGAGCATAAAGGTATACTTTGTCGACACGCGTTGAGGGTTTTTAGCGCCAAGAATGCTCGTGAAATCCCTTCACAGTATATCTTGGAACGGTGGACGAAGGAAGCCAATAGAGTCCACGGTCACATTCCTTACGTGCCCAATGTTTCAGTTGATTTCGAGCAATCTGAGACGCTGCGATATAATCACCTTTGTAACATCATGCACGGTTTATCATTGGATGCAGCGTCAACATTTGATGGGTACAGGTATCAAGTTGAAGCAGCCGCACGGGATAAGGCTAACCTTGCACAGTTTAGGATGGCATTACCAGAAAGACGGGACACTCCGACTAGTCGAACGACAGCCGGTAGATTCAATCGAGCTTCACAGCCAGTCATTGACGGCACTAGCCTGCAAGGTGAGGAGGACGACATTTTTGATCCGATTATTTCTCAAACAAAAGGGCGAAAACGAGCAATACGCATGAAGAATCCGATTGAAGAAGCAACGGGTCAAAAAAAATTACGAAAGTGTGCGTTGTGTAATAAGATGACTGATCATGACAAGAGAAACCATTATAAAGTGTTAGGTATCGAACCTGGCAGTATGGTCGAGGAGGACGATGATGATGATGAGTGTTAGGGTTAATGTTTCAGTTGTATAAATTGAACTTTTATAATGTTTAAATTTGTGATTTGGTTTGTGGAAAGGTTCCGAAAAATTACGTAATTTTTTTTGTCACTTTTTTTTCTCATTGCACCTTAGGCACGCTAGTTAGCCCATTTGTATCAATTTCGGGAAAAAAGAGACACATTATTTTTTGAGTTCTCCTATGAAGGTCCTGTTCGGGCACACTTTAGGCCCAATTCATAACTTCCGAAAAATTACGTAATTTTTTTTGTCACTTTTTTTTTCTCATTGCACCTTAGGCACGCTAGTTAGCCCATTTGTATCAATTTCGGGAAAAAACGAGACACATTATTTTTTGGGTTCTCTTATGAAGGGCCTATTCGGGCACACTTTAGGGCCCAATTCATAGCTTCCGAAAAATTACGTAATTTTTTTTCTCATTGTACCTTAGGCACGCTAGTTAGCCCATTTGTATCAATTTCGGGAAAAAACGAGACACATTATTTTTTGGGTTCTTCTATAAAGGGCTTGTTCGGGCACACTTTAGGGCCGATTCATAACTTCCGAAAAATTACGTAATTTTTTTTGTCACTTTTTTTTTCTCATTGCACCTTAGGAATGCTAGTTAGCCCATTTGTATCAATTTCGGAAAAAAAACGAGACACATTATTTTTTGGGTTCTCTTATGAAGGGCCTGTTCGGGCACACTTTAGGGCCCAATTCATAGCTTCCGAAAAATTACGTAATTTTTTTTGTCACTTTTTTTTTCTCATTGCACCTTAGGCACGCTAGTTAGCCCATTTGTATCAATTTCGGAAAAAATGAGACACATTATTTTTTGGGTTCTTCTATAAAGGGCCTGTTCGGGCACACTTTAGGGCCCAATTCATAACTTCCGAAAAATTACGTAATTTTTTTTGTCACTTTTTTTTCTCATTGCACCTTAGGCACGCTAGTTAGCCCAGTGTCCAAAATCGAAAAATAGTAATAATAATGCTAATTCAATTTCAAACCTTAATATCCAAAATCCAACAATAGTAATAATAAAACATACGAACGCCTACTACATCTCAGGATAATGGTAAGGAAGGCGTCTAGCTACACCCTTTTTTAGCTCCCAAGCTATCCTATATCTGAACGTCAAGGCATCGTTTCGAGACCACGTATCATATTCGAGCACATCTGAGCGAGCTATGTAGTCCATGTACTTGAGGACGTAAATCCCGCAATCATGACTGTTATATTGCTTTGGTCGGTTTTCTATCGTCACGACCGTCCAAGGATCTATCATTGTTTTGCTCGTGATGGCTTCCCCCTTAAATGTCGACACGCTAGTGGAATGATAGTAGTCTGCATCCAATTCATAAAAAAGGTTATCAAGCCTATGTAACAAGAAGAATAGACTATGAGCGAAGGTCAAGATATAAACTAACCACCGCATTGATGTACGTGGAGTACATCTGCGCCAGCTGCCGACCAGGTCCGTCTTCCCTTAGGCTATCGTATATGTGGACCACTTTATTCTCTGTAAAGAGAATTAATAGGAAGAAGTGGCTTGCATGAAGAGCAGGTAGCATGATTAGGTTCGCCTCAGCTGCGTGACATTGATAGTCCACGTTCAAGTAGGAAAGCACGTTTGCAGATGGTCGCCATTCACCCTTGCTTGTCCCTCGCTTCCTCCTTCATTCTGTGAACTCCTTCATGCTATTCACCATGAAGGGGATAACAAAAGAGGCATACATGTTGAGCTTCAAAGTTTGGCAGGGGTTATAATTTAGCTCTCTAACACGCAGCAGATCTATATAAGCGTCAATGAGAAAATTTGAAATATCTTTGTTCGGCGCCAACAGTCTTAGATCAGAGTGAGCTAGGAATGAAGCAACAGGAAAGTCTGCTGTAGTGATTGGCTCATGCCCAAAGTAGTGCCGGTCGATCCAATCCCTTTTGGCCCGACTCAAAGGCTTCGTCGGTTGTCCTTTATCTGACCGGATGCTTGGGCGCGATGCATGGATTCCTACTTGGGTAACCTGAATCTGGGGCTGAGAGTCGTACGCGTCAGGAGGCAAGCGAGTAGACGGCTCCCACACCTGACTCTGGGGCTGATAGTCGTACGCGTCAGGAAGGAAGCGAGTAGATGGCTCCCACACCTGACTCTGGGACTGAGAGTCGTACGGGTCAGGAGGCAAGCGAGTAGACGGCTCCCACACCTGACTCTGGGGCTGATAGTCGTACGCGTCAGGAGGCAAGCGACTTGACGGCTCCCCTAGGTAACCCCGGTACGCAAGACTAAAGTTTTGAACTTCAGTCTTGTACCTCTCAATGGACCTCTTGAGATTGTCAGGAGCCTGCGCGACAAACCAGCCAAACCCCTCCAGCTGCTTGAACACCTCAGTGCCCTGGTCAACCTAAAAAAAATGCATACAAAATATAGCTAATTATTTCAAGCATGGTAGATAAGGTGCGCAAATAAAAATTGAAACAACACTAGCATGACTTACAATGTTTAATGCCCAGAACTGGTCATAGATCTCATGTAACGACCCGATCCACGCCCCACCACAAGGTAATGCCTCCCTCACAAGGGCTAGCCAAGTAAGTACTTATGAGTTCCTTGGCAAGGTCTTATAAGGGTTATCTCATACTATTTCACATCCAATGTGGAATATTACAATCTCCCCTCCTTATACCTTAGCGTCCTCGCTAAGGCTCAATCACACATAGCCCAGAATCTTCCTCTCTAGCCAATGTGGGATATACCGGGCTCACCCTTCGTTGCCCCAACCATCCTCTTGATGTGGGATATACCTGGGCTTGCCTTTGTTTCCCCAACCATCGACAACCCGACTGGATATCCCAGCCCGAGCTTTCGAGAGTCGGCTTTGATACCATCTGTAACGACCCGGTCCACGGCCCCACCACAGGGCATTGCCTCCCTTAAAAGGGCTAGCCAAGTAGGTACTTATGAGTTCCTCGGCAAGGTCTTATAAGGGTCATCTCATACTATTCCACATCCGATGTGGGATATTACAATCTCCCCTCCTTATACCTTAGCGTCCTCGCTACGGCTCAATCACACATAGCCCAGAATCTTCCTCTCTAGCCAATGTGGGATATACCGGACTCACCCTTCGTTGCCCCAACCATCCTCTTGATGTGGGATATACCCGGGCTTGCCTTCGTTTCCCCAACCATCGGCAACCCGACTGGATAGCCCAGCCCGAGTTTTCGAGAGTCGGCTCTGATACCATCTGTAACGACCCGATCCACGCCCCACCACAGGGCAATGCCTCCCTCAAAAGGGCTAGCCAAGTAGGTACTTATGAGTTCCTTGGCAAGGTCTTATAAGGGTTATCTCATACTATTCCACATCCAATGTGGAATATTACATCTCACGTGGCGCATACGATGTCTTCCTCACCTGGGAAGGGCGATTCACCCTCGTGCGTGTCACCTTGAGAAACCATCGCAGGTACTCCTCAATGCTGATGCTGTCGGCCTTCAGCGATACAAGGCTATCATATGTTTCTTTCCAAGTATTCCACTGTTGCACCTTGGAACTCAACAAATTCAAGGCATCAGGCACCTCGAAGTTTGGCCCTCGACCACTCCTGTATGGCCGCATGTCTACAGCGGGTTTTGGTATCCCTTGTAGACAGCCAGCTTGCCTCATAGCTCGATCGGGCATCTGAAACTCACATACTTCGAAGTGAATAAGCGGCACCCGAACCAAACCTGCCAGCACGTACGACACCGGAAGTTGCCAACACCACTCATCCAACCGATGAATCACCTTGCTATATGGCTGCCACGTCACCTGGGATGCATTGAGTATCTCTAGTTCCCCCCGATAGAACTTTAGATGGTGGTGCGGGTCTACCCGTCTCCTCCGGTTGGTCGTAGGCCCCCAGGCCCACACCCTAGGCCACGTCTCATCAAAATATTCCCGCGGTTGTGGACGACCCGTGGGTAGCCTCTCGTAAGACCAAACCTGTGAATGCAAACATTATCTGGAATTAGCACATTAATGCATGAATATATTGACACGTCAACCAAGAAAATACATGCTCAAACCTGTAATAGAGTGAGGCAGGCGGCAATGGACTTGGCAGTCTTTCTCGTAGCTTTGTGCAGTGCTTGATATAGGTGCGCAAGGACAGCTGAACCCCACGAATACGAGTATACCTCCTCAAGATCCTCCAAGAACACCATATACTTCGGATGCACCGTGTTTTTCGAATGCGTCGGAAGTAATATGGCTCCAATAATATACAGAAGGAATGCTTTCGTATACGTCACGAAATTGTGAGGAGTGTATTCATCCGGTAGCACGCCATACTGCTCTCTCAGCCATTTAAGTTTGATGCCGTTCGTTGTAAGAGCTTCCCTCGGAATTCCCAAGAAATACTGCCTAGCCATCTTCGCTATGGATGCAGACGTTTTGCTCGAAGTAATGGGTTTGCCGTGACATGGGATTCCAAGTATAAATCCGACGTCCTCTAATGTAATAGTCATTTCACCAAACCAGAAGTGAAATGAGTTCGTCTCGCTCCTCCATCGTTCAACTAGAGCGGATATAAGGCAATCGTCGTGTCGAGACCAAATCCCGGGATCGGTGAACATAGATAAATTTTGACGGTGTAATAGTTGTATTTGTTCCTCGTTTAGTACCCACTCATCGTGGTGACTTGTGCTTTGAATTGTTTCCAAAACACCCCTATCGACACCGTCAAATACGTGCCTCGCGACGTGGTCATCGTCATCGTATAGGATTGATGTATCATGAGGTCCGGCGTTGAAATCCATATATCTAAGAACAAAATATAATCGTAAACCAACTTAGCATCCATAATATTTACATTCCAAAACTATAAATGGATCTTTAACCTAGCTTACCAACGCATTAGCAATAGTCATTATCTCATTATTTCAATGTATTAAAACAATTCCTCACTTCTCACCACTCCGAACGCTTAATTACGCTAGTTCCCTAAAATTTAGCGCCAACGTGGTTATTTAGCAATATACCCCCTGATGGCCGCTACAGCCCCAACACCTCAAAACCGCTTTAAAATCACTTTTTAAATGTATTACATCAATTATATACCAAATATTTTCTTTATCAAATTTTAAAAGGGATGAGTTACCAAAACATCCCCAACTTATGCAAAATACCCCCTGGCAGCCATCGACCCAACAAACATCTCAGAACAACTTTAAAATAACTTTTCGGGTGTCTTACATAAAAATTATTTCCTCCAGTTGTGTTACAACGTTCAATTACCAAAATACCCCCGATGAGCGGCAAATTACCGAAATACCCCCAGGGGTTCATTATCACCCTAACGCCCCAAACCAGCTTCAAAACAACCTTTCAGGTGGTTTTCTAACATTTCTGGACTAAAAAGTCCTTTGAAAAACTTAACACCGTAAAATTACCAAAATACCCCTCTCGGGGTGGCAAATTACCAAAATGCCCCTGGCATCAGAACAATCTCAAAAGTGCTTTGAAATGCTATTTTAAGCTTCTCGAATTCATTCTTGATCTAAAAAGTATTTTACGGACTTTTCGCCCAAAAATCCCGAACCGGTGTCCGGATCGAGCGCTTAAAAGCCCGTTCGGCCAAAAAAATAGCTAACGACTTCGGAATGGCCCGAATTCCTGGGGGATGGAACTTCCCAACATCCTAGGGTTCTCATAAAAGTTTTGCGCGAAATCGCGCTGGCTTGATATTTTAAATTACACTGCAAAGTTACAAGGTTCCCCGTATCAGTTAACCCCTTTCCAGTCTTTGGAAAAATCTGAAAATTTTTCCCTGATATAGATCTTTTAAAAATAACTAGGGTTTCTTTTTCGCACTTTGGCAAAATCTAGCTCTAGCTATTTTTTATAAATTCGTGAAAAACTGTCTAATTAAGTTTTCACCTTTAGCGACAATTACATTTCGTATTCACATTAAACACACATAGTGTTACACCCTAGGAACACACATAGTGTTAAAGACTCTTTCCTCCAGTTGTGTTACAACGTTTAATTACCAAAATACCTCCGATGAGCGACAAATTATCGAAATGCCCCCGGAGGTTCATTATCACCCTAATGCCAAAATAACCTTTCAGGTGTTTTACTTACATTTCTGGACTAAAAAGTCCTTTGAAAAACTTAACACCGTAAAATTACCAAAATACCCCTCTCGGGGTGGCAAATTACCAAAATGCCCTGGCATCAGAACAATCTCAAAAGTGCTTTGAAATGTTATTTTAAGCTTCCCGAATTCATTCTTGATCTAAAAAGTATTCTACGGACTTTTCGCCCAAAAATCCCGAACCGGTGTCCAGATCGAGCGCTTAAAAGTCCGTTCGGCCAAAAAAATAGCTAACGAGTTCGGAATGGCCCGAATTCCTGAGGGATGGAACTTCCCAACATCCTAGGGTTCTCATAAAAGTTTTGCGCGAAATCGCGCTGGCTTGATATTTTAAATTACACTGCAAAGTTACAAGGTTTCCCGTATCAGTTAACCCCTTTCCAGTCTTTCAAAAAATTTGAAATTTTTCCCTGATATAGATCTTTTAAAAATAACTAGGGTCTCTTTTTTGTACTTTGGCAAAGCTCTAGCTATTTTTTATAGGGCTAATTACACCTATGTCCCTAGGTTAGGGGGTAATTACGTCAAGGACACAAAGTTTCAAAATGTAACATTCCGTGACCAAAAGTGTTTCAAATGTATCACCCGTGTCCATCCGTCAGGGTTCCGTCCAAAAAGTGTACTTTTTTTATGATGTCATCGATACGTATTTTTAAAATGACAATGCTACCCCTTGTACTGTATTTTGGTATATTTTTTTAAATTTTTTTATATTAAGATATCAAGCCTTAATTAAAGATTAAGGTAATTCAATTCAATTTTCAACTCAATTAGGGTTTCAATCTACCAATTAGGGTTTCAAAACCCTAATTTACAAACCCTAATTTTCAAAACCAATTAGGGCTTCAATTCATCTTCAATTCAATCTGCAATTCAATTCAATCTTCAACTCAATTAGGGTTTCAAAACCCTAATTTACAAACCCTAAATTTCAAAACCAATTAGGGCTTCAATTCAATTTTCAACTCAATCTGCAATTCAATTCAATCTTCAACTCAATCTGTATTTTGGTATTCAATCTTCAATTCAATTCAATCGCCGAAGGTCAGGGTGCAGCGCCGGGGATGGGGGAGGAAGGTCGGGGTGCAGCGCTGGGGATGGGGGAGGAAGATGGGTTACAGCGCAGACGGGGAAGGGGAGGAAGATGCTTCGTCGAGCCTCTGCGAGCATCGCGCCGAAGCCACCGTGCTGCTACACCGCTGCAACTGCCGAAGCCACCGTGCTGCTACACCACTGCAACGGGCGATTAACTCCGGCGCTCCTTCCGATCGACCAGTGAAGGAGACGCCGGCGACGGGGAAGGGGAAGGGGGAGGGGGAGGGTGGGGGGCGACGGGGAAGGGGAAGGGTAGGGGCAACGGGGAAGGGAAAGGGGTAGGGTGGGGGTGACGGGGAAGGGGAAGGGGAAGGGGTATGGTGGGGGCAACGGGGAAGGGAAAGGGAAAGGGGTAGGGGGAGGCACAGGCGAGTGGGGGGGGGGGGAGACAATGAAAAATTAGGGTTTCATGTGGTCCCAGGGGCAAATAAGGATTTTAACTTTTATTTAGGGGCAACTTGGTCTTTTTGTCAAAACCGTTAAGTATTTTGGTATTCCGTTTGTCAATGGACATAAGTGTTACATTTTGAAACTTTGTATCCTTGCGTGTAATTACCCCCAAACCTCAGGGACATAGGTGTAATTAGCCATTTTTTATAAATTCGTGAAAAATCCTAATTTAGACGCCCTAAAAAATCGCTATTTTGGAATCTATAAATGTAATACCGCTCATCCGATCTCCGATTGATCTGTACAATGACTATTTTTGAACTTTGAAATTAACATTGAATTATAAGAAAATTCAAAATACTTACTTGTTTTGACTTGATATATTTAAAGAAAAATCCACCGATCTTCTAGCGGTTATCCACCGATTTTTTAGCATAAAATTTTTTTGTTTGTATTGTTGTGGAGACTATGTAGGTGAGATATGAAGTATGAAGACAGTTGGTATGGAGAGTAGAAGAAAGGGTTCGGGGAGGAAGGATTATAAAGAGAAAAAAGTGAAGGAGAGAGAAGAAAGAAGACAGAAAAAAATCCGTGAGTGAGGGGAGAAGGACACCACGTGGCATCACGGAGGGGGAAGGGGGCATCACAGGGGGAAGGGGGGCAGCAACTCTTTGTTGCGGTTGGTATGCCAACCGCAACAAAGTGTTACGGTTGGGCATGGAGGGGGGACGGGCCACGTGGCGGGGGAGGGGGGACGGGGCCACGTGGCGGGGGAAGGGGGCCAACCGCAACTCTTTGTTGCGGTAGGGCATGGGGGGGCCATGGGGGAGGGGAGGACGGGGGAAGTGGGGCCATGGGGAAAGGCCACGTGGCGGGGAAGGGGGACCAACCGCAACTCTTTGTTACGGTTGGGCATGGGAGGGAGGACGGGGGGAAGAGGGGGCCATGGGGGAAGGGGGAACGGGGGCCATGGGGAAGGGGGGAGTGGGAGGGGGCGCAACAGCAACTCTTTGTTGCGGTTGGCTTTTGAAACAAATCATGCCAACCGCAACTCTTAGTTGCGGTTGGGCTTTTCCTCTCAATTATTCCAACCGCAACACTTTGTTGCGGTTGAGTTTTGTGAAGAATAATTGCAACCGCTACTCTTTGTAACGATTTGGTAGAGAAATTGTTATTTCTCCACCGATAAACAGAGATCGACTCCCATATATATATATTCAAAAGACTCGTCATCAAATGATGCCATCCCTTTTACCCAATCAATCAATCAATCAAAATCACCAATCTAACCTTTGACCAGTCACTCCCCAACAGTCAACTCCTGTGATTACAACGCCAAACGTTAATACGTATCGCAGAGTGCCAAGATTTGAAGGATTTTCTGTGTACAATTAGGGCTGATTGATACATGCTAAGGACGCCGCTCATTACTGGTCCAGAATCTAAAGCATTCCGAGGCTTCTCCATTTTCAGGTGAAGCTTTGTCATCAGTTTATGCACATATTAGAATTTGAATGTGTATACGTATGACTTTTAATTGATGTTTTGTATAATCTAATAAATGGAGGGTGAGAAGCTCGAGGGAATTGGTAGTAATGGCGCCTCCGATCCTTTCGTTAGCTCTTCCTTCTGAAACCGGTCGAGTTCTCAGTATTCAGTCTCACACTGTTCAGGTATATGTCTTGCTTATTCTCATATGACTTCATACTTCTTTTATGCGTTCCCTCCGAATTTCGTAATCATTGTGGCTTTTGAGACTGTTTTTGTGATCAAAGATTTGTCAGTATTTAAGTACGGATAGCGTGATGAGTTTAGGGATGGGCGATAAGACTTTGTGTAGTATGTGTTGATTTTGGAAAACAATGGCAGTATGCTTATGTCTTCTTGCGATGTATATTAATTCCAAACCGTGAGGGAGAATGTACCACTTCTAATAATGCCGTTGTCGTCATCTGTACCGTTTAATGACATGAATGAGTACATGTTAATGCACTTATTTGACATGAATCATATATGGAGTTCGTGGGCCGCTTAGACTCCGTTAGAAATCAAAGGATGGATGGAGTTTGTGGGCCGCTTAGACTCCATTAGAAATCAAAGGATGAATGGAGTTTGTGGGCCGCTTTGACTCCACGGGTGTGAAGGTAACTTCATTGATGGTGGGAGCCAACGCAAGAGATATAGTCAGTCACATAGCCGTCAATATTGCAGGGGTTGTGTGTCCTCTAGGAGATGCATTTTTTGGTGCTTTCTTTCTTTCTTTGTTGAGGTGTGGGTTTGAACTGCTGTCATTGTAATTCTGTTTTGAATCTATTCAATCGAACATGAGTTTATCATTGTCAGGATTCCAAACCAAACATTTCGATCTTCGTTTTTTCTTGTGTACTAATGAAGCATCCATGTGCATCCATTTATCGTCTCTTGAGTAATCAATTTTGTAATTTGCATCTTTGTCTCCTACTGCTTTAAGGTTTCGCAAAATGAGAAAATGAGTAGTTATTTTATCAGGCTGTTTTGATACCATGGGCATTAAACTCCTGTCACAGTTCCATACTAAACCCAAATCTCTTTCCCCACCTCACCACAAATATACAAAAGAGTAAAGATGTTGAAATATCCATGGACATCTTGTTATAGTTGTTTGCATTTGCCTTTTTTCTTATCTTATTTAGCCTCCTTTTTCCTTACCTAAAACTTCCATGCTCATGATGACTTGATTCCATTTTTGCTTCTTGAATAAGTACCTAATCCTTTCATGGAGTCAATTTGCTATATATGCTGATAACGTACTTTCTGAAATAGGTTGTTATCTGTTTCTCTTTAGGGCTACGTCGGCAACAAATCTGCTGTCTTTCCTCTTCAATTACTGGGCTATGATGTGGACCCAATCAATTCAGTGCAGTTCTCAAACCACACAGGCAAGCAGCTTATCACTTCATTCAATCTGACGCCTGACATATGGTGCGAGATCATCCATAACTCTGTTTAAGTTCTGCATCGAATCCTTTTCAACTGCTAAACTGGGAATTATGCAGGATACCCAACTTTTAAGGGCCAGGTTCTGAATGGACAACAACTGTGGGAACTGGTAGAAGGACTTGGAACAAATGATTTATTATACTACACTCACTTATTGACAGGTATTTTAATATAAGTACTTAATTCTGATTTATCCCAAGGCATCTGTTTCGACATGTGATCTGGATGAGTCACCTGACGTTTTAGAGAAATGGCGGTCTGGAACAGAGATGCTTAAAGAAGGCTTCCCGAGGCCCAACATATGTGCACATATACTTGGAATAAATACCAAGAGTAAAAAACATTTAAAAATGTCCTTTCATACTTTTATACATAGCTATAACATAGATCATTGGTTATCCTCTACTAATATTCCTCCTCTTAATCTCTATAAGATAATTAACTACAGTGGTTCTGATTCCTCCGGTCATAGCTTCTTCCTTTCATGATATTTCTGTTTTCGTAATTGCACTAGCTTGTCTTTGGCTCTCTTTGCTTGGTCAATACTCAATACAATCATCAGCTCATTTTGCAGAGTAGGGCTCCTAGCTCAAAGACCTTCCACTCTTCTCCTACTTAAGCATCTGCATCTGGAGTTGTATGCTTTGCTCCGTCCAAGTAATCAGCAAAAATGCTCAACCTTGCACATACAACCTCCACTTCAGATATGAATGTGCTCTTCTTGAAACGTGACACTTACTGTAGATAATTGATCCCTATTTGTGACACGACTTAGGGACTGTTTGGGAGGGCTTCCTCTTACTCTAGAAGGTTTCAGAGGAGGGGGAATCCGTCTAAAAAGTAACTCTTAACTGCGAAATTTAAGAAATGGTGTCTTTGTACCCCATAGAATTTGTGGATTTTGGGCCAGTTTTTATGCAATTGCTTCAGTGGATTATGTTGAAAGTGCAGCACAGCTTTCAATTAACCATTTCTTTCTCATTCTATCTTTCAATAATTACACTCCTCCGTTTTATATTACTAATTCTCTTCTACTACCCGTTTTTTTTTATAATCGTTGCTACCCTTCAAGTTTATTGTGGCTGCTGTAACTTACAAGTGAAAAAAGACAGCTAAATGTGCGAATCTCAGCATTTTTATATATGAAGTCTGCCTTTGCAGGCTATGTTAAGAGTCAAATCCATTTTTGTAAAAAAGGAAGATAATCTTGAGGGATCCTGTGCTGTTTTAGTATAACAAAATGATTGCCAATTTGCTTTGATGCCTTTATTATTTGAAATTCCATCTTCCAAAGAGTATGATTTGTAAGTACAGCAAATTAGTCAACAGCTATATGTTGGTGGTGAGGGAGGAATATGTTCTCAATCTGCAGACCAGATTTGGGAGGATTACATTTCACTTTACAAGTCAAATTTTTTAAATCAGTTCATCATGCACGATTGTTTTCCTCAACTTCAGTTTATTAGAAACCTCGGTATCTGTAGTGCTATTATACTTTTCCTTGTCTCGTTTAGCTTCTTTTTTTCCATTGTGGCAATAGGCATGACATCTGCGGTATTCTAGTAGTCTAATGTGGGTGACAAATTTGCGGTGTGTGACCGGGTGCGAGAATGTGTTGATTTGAAGAGATTCACGTGTGTGGGTGTGCTTCCGGAGTATTTATGTGTAAATATATGAATATTATATAGATAATGTTCTATACATCCGAGTATAGTTTTTTGGCATTTAGTCGGCTAAATTGTTAACGTTTATGGTGCATAACTTAAACACATAAGTAATGGATTTAAATTTTGTCACAAGTACTTGAAGTGCCCCAGTGGAGTGGCCGCACTCTTTAGAAACGCATGAGGTTGATGGTTCAAATCTGCTCTAAATTGTTTATGATCGATATTTGGAAGTGGTGATCCTGTGCAGCTTAGGTTTATGTAAGCTGGCATACGTGGCAATTTGCCATTCGTCAGAATTGAGTTTGCCCAACAAGAAGCAGCTTTGACTATCGCAATCCGCGAATTTGACCAGATTTCGCATCTGATTCCCCTTGTCGCCTATCCAGTTCGTCAACAGTTTTCAAAGATACGAATTGTATCACATAGGCCTCAAAACCTCTTTATTGGTCTGTTGGCCATAAATAGGCTGACGTCCTTCAGTGGAATTAAGATATAAAAAGTTAGGATCCTTAGAGAAATAAAGACGTGCAAGATGCTCCATGTCCTCGAAGTGAGCTTATATCCTTGTTTGGAGAGATCTAAGTATGTTTTCACTCAAAATGTATTTTTTATTAGTTATCAGAAGCTTTGATAATTTAGTTCTTTGCATCATGAAATCTAAACTGCCTTTTTGGTTGCTTATTTTTTTACTCTGCTTTGGTACTAGTTTGGACTTTGCCAATTTTATTAATTGGGCTTTTCCTTTGTAGGATATATTGGCTCCGTTTCATTTCTGGAGACTGTATTAGAAGTTGTCAAAAAACTTCGTTCAATCAATCCGGAACTTAAATATGGTGGGTGGAATGTCTGGCACTGCTTTGAGCTTTTTTTGCAAGTGTTTAGCGTTGTTATTTTTCCAGCGAGGTTGTGTATCTGTTAGAGAAAGTATTAAGGTAGTTGAAAGATGAGGGAACGAAGGGCTTTGGCTGTTTTCGCCCTCATTTCTGTAATTCTTGGCTTGGTGGCTCCAAATAAAGGACTAAGAGATTGGGTAATTTGTGTCCCTGAACTTCAGCCCTGAATACCTTTCACTTTGAAGTCATTCATATTTTACTTCTAACTGACCAAAGAGGAACTAGTTCTACCTAGTGTTTACTTCCTTAATCGTTAGATGCTTTATAGTAAAAAAATGGGAATTTACTGTTGTGACATATAATGGCGATATGCTTCAATAGAAGATTGGATTAATGAAGTTCATATTTATGGTGGCAAAAACATTCTAATCCCAGTCCTTTTATGAGATACTAAGTAGAGGGGCTTTCTTGACTTGCTATGTATATAGTTGTCTATTTGTGTTTTGTATGTAACAGATTTTCTTTTCCAGTTTGTGATCCAGTGATGGGAGATGAAGGAAAGCTTTATGTCCCTCCAGAACTTGTATCAGTATACCGTGAGAAGGTAGCCTCTCAATTTTTCTTATAGTGGCAATTTAGATTCTTTGCGATGTCATACTGAGCTGCTTTTGTTAGTAGGTGGAATATAGACATTTCTTTTTGCCTATATTCTCATAATGTGGCTGCTTTAGACTAGCAACTACATGTTTATACTTTTCAGATCATGTTTTTTAGCATCTGATGAAGCTAAGAGAACTGGCTTATTGGTTAATAAATCTAAAGGCCAAGTAGTCCTTTAGTTGCATTACAAGTATTTCACCTATTTGGGTTTCAGTTGTGAATTTTGTGTGAAAATAGGCACAGTGATTAATCCAAGTTTTATTTCTAGTACTTAGTAGTTTAATTTTTAAAAATTCCAATTTGGTTGTTGTTTTGACTTGGGAACGATGTATTTTTAAGTGGAATCAAGCATGCTAGGATTTCAATTGAGGATAAAATTATGACATTAAATTTCCACTGGACAGATTTATGTGCCATAAGTCGAGGTTGTTACATATGTTGACATATTGTTTATTACCTATGAAGCACCGGTGTGGCACTTAGGGTGAAGCACCGGCACCGGATACGAGTCGGGTGCGGGTGCACCGGTGCGTGTCAGGTGCGTGTCCAACTTTTTTTTTTTTTAATTTCTTAAATTTTGGGTGCGGCTCGGGTGCGTATCGGCTCAGATCTGTCACCACCGGCGACCATCGGAAACTTCGGCCACCACCGGCGATCTGAGAGGAGACATCGGAGAGAAGAGGTAGAAGTAGCAGAAGAAGGAGAAGGAGAAGAAAAAGAAGAGGAAGGAGAAGGGAACTTACCGGAGATCCACTGTGGCGTGCACCCTTCGCCTTCGCGGTCGCCGTCGCCGTGCGCTTGCTGCCAGAGAAGAAGGAGAAGGAGTCGATTTGTGCCAAGGAGAAGGAGTTGGTGTGTCGATGTTACCTAGGTTTTTTCTGACTTTTGACTTTTTGCCACATAGTTTGTTTTATTGTTAAAGAAACCCAATTGTTAAGTTATTACTTAAACCAACCCCAATATTTCAAAGAAATAACAGTGATACCACATAAAAACTTATAATGTTCAGTTCTTCAATTTTAATATTATAAAACAACTCATTAAACTTAACAAATTCTTACAAATTTGGTTGAAAGCTTTAAAATTTACAAAAGTACCCATTAAACTTAAAAACTCACTAATTTGGTTGGAATATTAATATATTTTCACATATATCAAACACATATATTATGATTATTAAGATTTAAATTGTTTTTAAAAAATACTAAGTATATATAATTAAAAAAATATTTATAAAATATGCCGTATCCCCGCCGCACCCGTATCCTAAAATTTTTAAAAATGCCGTATCCGCGTATCCGCACCCGTGTTCCTGTCTGCTTCTTAGTTTATTACCTCTTGTTAAGAGCATCATATATCATCTGGTCGCACGTAGTAGTTACTCGTTTGTTCTTATCTTTCTTCACAATCTTATTATCTTTTCTGATGGTACCTTAACTTTTAGGAATTTCATCTGCTAGGTTGTCCCTGTTGCCTCAATGTTGACTCCTAATCAGTTTGAAGCTGAGCAGTTGACTGGGTTCAGGTACTCAGATAAATCTTGTCATGTTCTTCTGTAGGGGCGAATATATAGTGATCCTGATATCTTGAGAATGATGCAGACCTCTCTTAAAGGGAGTCCCCATATTTTAAATAATACAGGGTAGCTTGTGTAATCATAATGTAACTTTTGGAATCTTACTCTTAAACAAGTTTCTTTTTCACAGGATTGTTTCTGAACAAGATGGCAGGGAAGCTTGCAATATTATTCATGCTGCTGGACCGACAAAGGTTGTATTACATACTTGTATATTAGATAGGCCAGGTTCTACTTTTTGCAAAATCTTCATTTGTCTGGATTGCTCTCAACAAGTTATCAACATGCGAGTTCCTTTAGACGGCACGACGCCGCAACATGACTTGAACCCAACGCTTAGTCAAAGGGTGTTTATGTAGTACATGTAGTAAAACGTTGTTGTTTAATCCAATCAGAAGTTGTTGCTGTAGCCTTTTGCAAGAGTGTGTTCTGTAATGTATGCATCTGTTATTATGATTAATTTTAACATTTTATCAGGTTGTGATTACAAGCATCAATATTGACAACAATCTTTTCCTTATTGGCAGTCACCAGAAAGGAAAGGTATTACTTCAAAAGTTTTATAGTTTAAATCTAGATCATGACTGGGTGTATCAATCTTTGTATTTCGATAGAGTTCTTGTTTCTGAGGCTCTTTATTTAATTCATTTTGTCCCCAATTTTTCACGGATTGGTATATAAGGAATAAGGATTTACTGTTTGGAGTTGCTGGGGAATACATTGACAAAAAGATCTGAATGAGCATTAGTGATATCTGCAATGACATACTTTTTTTAATGTCTTCTTGATAATTGTTTAGCGTGCTTCAAATAACATATATATGGTCAGAATGATCTCGAGCTACTTATTTATACATTAACATAGTTTGGGTTAGCAGGTGAGGAGCTACTTGAGAGCTCCTAAGGGACCTAAGCCCAGCATAGTTTTACACTGCCATCTCTTACTAGCATCTATCTAGGTGGCATTTTCTTGGTGACGAATACTTGTGGAAGTTATTGTGCTTTTGGTATTATGCTGCCAATCCCAGACTCAGATATCTCTGTCTGCCTCAAAATTGTGACCCTGGTTGAAGGGCAAGAAAATGAAAGAAATCTCAGTGTTAAATCTAAGCTTGTTATTAACCATTGACTAATACTATTTTCATCCTTATTTTATGCATGCTTTATGACTCTGGTAGATTCTATATCAATCGGTGCTGATTATTGCTTTTAGTTTCAATATCTTCCAGATTGAATATTAGCATATTCTCTTCGGAATAGTTTACGCTTGTCACTTACATGTGGTAGGGTCAGTCTTCTTCTCAATTCAGGATTGTGATACCCAAAATTCCTGCATATTTTACGGTATGTTCTTCTGTATCCTTCTAGACTATTTATGGTTTATTTTGAGTGCTAAGATTGCATGTGATAATGATTGATGAACTTAATTATAGCACCAACGCTGACAACAAATCAATAGGTTTCACAAGGTTACTCAGTGATGTTTAGTTTTGTTAATTGTACAGCACGTACCGTTTCTTTAACGCAGTTATGATTGTCAAAGGCTTTGTCATGGTTTACCTGATAATATTAAGTCTTTGTTGCTCTCCTAGTGTTTGCACTCACCATCCTTATGACTCATTTTGTTTAACCACTGGATCATTCTATTCAGTTTCAATTTAGTAAGAGTGTAGCTATTCTTATCTTATTGGTATGAAAGCAGCTTTGGGTATATTGCTTGTATTTATAGTCCTTAACACTCGCTGCCTGGATTCCTGCTGGCAGTCTATTTTCGCAAGATTTCAGGAATTGTTTTGTGGACTGAAAGTGTTTACTGCACTTTTTTAGGAGATCCATATTGAAATTGCATATGTTTGGAAACATATGTGTTTGGTCAAATATTTTTCTAGCCCTGAACTCCTTGGACTTTTCAATTTTGTCTTTAGCTTTAGTCACTGGATTGCCTCCATGTTTTCCAATGCAAGTACACCCCCTATCTTAAGTGGGAGCTATAGAAAGCAGAGAAGGTTTTAATCCCCTCAATTGTCTTCTAGCAAATTTTATGTTTTCTGCCTTCACTATAAATCTTGTTAAAGCCTTC
>JAVXUP010002820.1:0-105379 GCA_033070095.1 Escallonia herrerae
CCGGTATTGCCCAAACCGGTTGTCGCTGGCATTTGGCTATGACTTGGAGCCGCTGTGTGGATACTGCGGCCCGTGGAGTGTGACGACCGCGTTTGCGTATACGTGGTATGATAGAGTTCGTGAGTGGCCGGCACCGGTGATAAAGTGGAGACGGCCTGGGGCAGCGGTAGCGGGGGCAGTGACTGCGGGTTACGCACAGTGGTGGAAGCGACTGCGTGCGAGTTGGGCGGGGTGGTTGGCACAGCCATCAGGTACACGCCGTCTGGTAGACGTGTTCGCATGTGACCGGGCTTTGAGTCTGATATCGGTGACAACTGCGAGGCAGGCTGGCATGCTGACACTAGTGTCGGGGAGTGCTACTGGGGGTTCTGAGAGAGATCCAGACGAGGAGGTTGAAGGGTCTGAGGATGAGGCTCCGGGGGAGGACCGTGGAGAGGAGCCGGCGATGCCGTCATCGTGGGTGCCAGGGGCCGCTATCGGCGCTTCGAGTAAGTATGATGGAGAGTGCTCGTCAGGCGAGTGCAGGCACTTCGGGCTCACGCCTAGCAAGGTCGAATAGGCCGCGGGAGGCATTAGAGGAGCCAGCGGTTGAGGTAAGACTTGCTGGTACTATTATATTATTACTTTTTTTATTAAGTCATGGTTATTAATGTCATAATAAAAAGTGTTGATGTACTGACGGTTCCTTTGACAGGAGGATGAGTAGCAGACGGTGGAGAGAGTTGATGCAGGTGCGGCTGCCAAGGCAGAGGAGGCGGTGGCAGTTGAAGTAGATGAGCCGGCAAACGGGGGTGAGCCGGAGGCGGTTGATATGTCGGGGGCTGGTGTGAGCGGTAGGGTGAGCCCAATGTCAGGTGCTGAGGAGGGAGTGGAGGAAGTGTATGGTGGAGCGGTCGACGAGTCGCTGATGTTTGATGCCAGTGGCTATTGATGGACAGGCACAGAGGCGGAGGCTATGGTGGTTGCGCGGGAGCACCTGGTGGTGTTAGAGCCTGCGGTGGCACCCTCGGCTCAGGAGTCGGAGATTCCGGTGCAACCTGTTGCGGAGCGTCAGCAGGATGCGTCGTCGGGGTCGACTGTCGAGGCAAGGGCGACATTGATGGCGATGCACTCGATGACTATCGGTGCACAGGCGGCGGGAGGAGTTCGGGAGAGGCCTGTGGTGGTATGGAGCGGTGTAGTGGTTGGTGAAGCGAGTAGGGGATCGTCGAGTGAGCAGGCCGATGTTGTATCATGGGAGAGTTCCAGTTGCCCGCTAAGACAGTGCACCGGTTAGAGCTGTTGAAGGCAGCGTACCCGCAGATGTTTGAGGGAGTGACTGTAGAGACCAGTGTTGCAGATGTGGGTGTATGCAGGGTTCGTAGAGTGGTTACTGCCCTTTGCGAGTATTCCTGTGACGGGCTGGTCGACAGTGTTCATTGAGCGGACGCTGAGAGAGTTTGCGCCGTTCACCTCTCTAGGCTTGCAGTTGGATTGGATGGCTGATTTCTTGAGGTCGAGGAGCGAGGGCAGTGCCATGGGGGAGAGGATGGCCTTGGTGCAGATGGAGGTGCTACTCGAGAGGCGGCGTACAGGGTTGGAAGTGGAGCGGTCAGAGATTAGCGGAGAGCTGGTCGTGATCGACAGGGAGGTGGGGAGATAGAGAGGCAGCTGACCGAGCTACAGAGACAGCTGAGTGACCTGCAGAGGCGGCATGCTGATGTGGAGGTTCGAGAGGCTGAGCGTCTGAGGCGACAAGCCGAGCTCGAGGCGGGATGGTCGGCGCTACAGGTTCAGCGTCACACATTGGAGGCATTTAGCTCTCATCCGGTGGCAGTGTTGTTATCTAGCTTTCTGTAGGGCCTGCAATGAATCGATGCATAAACAGCGCCCGATAGTGGCCGAACAACTTTATATGTACATATATATTTCTTGTTAGTGTTATGAGCATGGTTGTGTGTTGTCTTATTGGCGTCCGTTGTGGGTGCATAGCGCTCTTGTTGTTTGTTACGATTGTCAAATGTCTTATGTCTGGTGGTTGTCTGTTGGTGTTCCCCCCTTCTGTCGAAGGCAAACAACTTAGTGACTAGGAGTAAGTAAAAAAGGTAGGTAAGCATAAACATATGTAGCGAACAGACTGTATATGGATAATGCTCGGATTAAAATGATGTTTCATAAAAAGGAACTTGTAATGAGCAACAAGAGTTACAAGTCAGGATATTCGTGTATATACAACAAAATGCTATGTAAGTGTTCTAAACTGCATGTGGGAGGTCGTGGGAACAAGCTGCAACTGGTCACGCATAGTATTTCTTTAGGTAGCGACCGTTGACAGGGGCCGTGAGCCGTCCGTCATCTGGGTTGAGCAGGAGGTAGGAGTTGTTGCTTCTGGTCGTATGCACTTCAAGAGGCCCCTCCCAATTGGGTGTGAATTTAGGGGTTGACAGGTTGGCCCGCACATGCTTGGCGGCTCGGAGGACAAGGTCGCCCTCGACGAAGGAGTGGGGTTTGACAGTCTTCCCGTAGGCTTTGACAAGTTGTTCGTGGTGTTTTTTCATTCGGCGCATGGCGTTGGCTCTTTTTTCATCGAGGCCTTCAAGGGCCACCATCATTCTGGTTTCCTCTTCCCCGAGGCCACTGTTGAGGGCTAGTCGGGCCGAGGTGACCGCGACCTCGGCTGGTACTACACACTCATCCCCGTAGACAAGGGAGAAGGGTGTGGCCTTCATGGTTGTGTCTGGAAGTTCTGTAAGCCCTAAGGGCATGGCTCAGCTTTTCGGACCAAGAGCTGCTCGCGTCATGAACCATGCGTGACAAAACACGTAACAAGGTTTTGTTGGAGGCTTCAACTTGACCGTTGCCTTGCGGTTAGTAAGGGGTTGATGTGGTGTGATTGATGTCGTGCGCCTCCATGAGAGTCCGAACATCCCGATTGATGAATAGCGTGCCATTGTCGGAGATGATGCATTAAGGGATGCCGAAACGACAGATGATGTGGTCGCGCAAGAAATTGGCAATGGCGCCTCTCGTGGCTTTTCGCAGAGGTATGGCCTCGACCCACTTTGTCAAACGCTCCGTTGCGACCATGATCCATATGAGGCCTTTCAACGGCGGATGTATGGGGCCGATAAGGTCAAGAGCCCAAGAGTGAAATGGCCAAGGGGCCACGATCATACGAAGATCGGACGTTGGGGTGTGCATTCTGTCAGCATATCTCTGGCAGGGTTGGCAATGTCGGATATGAGAGATGGAGTCAAATTCCATGGTCGGCCAATAGTACTCTAACCTTAGCAATTCTGCGTACAACTTATGCGAACCCTGATGCTCCCCACAGGCACCATTGTGCACTTCATTAATTACTTCCACGGCCGAGGCACCTTTTAAGCATGGTAGGGTACGCCCCGAAAACCTTTTATGAAATAATTCGCCTTCCGTCACGAAATATCTGACCGATTGGCGCTTGACAGATCGTGCCGAGTCGCGGTCCGGTGGTAGGAGCCTATGAGTTAGGTATTATAGGAAAGGCAGACGCCAGTCACCCTCGACGTTAATGACAAGTGCTTCTGCGCTATCTGGCGCATACGTGCATTTTGAACAATCCCGATGTACATCCGAAGCGTCCTTGGCCATGGACGGCCAAAAGAGGCCCATGCACTGGAGGCGACGGTACAGAAGGGGGCCGTCGAGGCCACAACTTTTCTGATGGCCGAACTGTAGTTTATGCTTTGCTTCCGTCGGGGCCAAGCATCTGGCCAGAGTGCCTCCGGGACATCGTTTGTACAGGACGTCTCCCAACATCAAGAAGTCCGTGAGGGTGGAGGCGGACGCAAGAGATGGCACCTTAAGTTGGTCGACGATTAGCTGCCTCCAATCACCGGCAGTAGTGTCTTTTGGGACTAAATTCAATGATGTGGATGGTGCGGTCCTTCTGATGATGGTTAGCATTTGCTGTTCACCGTCAAACTCAATCTTTGATGTAATCGTGGCCAAGCTGTCCGCATGTCGATTGTGGCACCTGTTGTGATGTTCATATTGGACATGGCCAAGTCTTCCATCCAAGTGTTGTACTAGGGCGCGATAAGGTGCCAAAGCTGGCTCTTTGACCATGAACTCTCCATCAGCCTGTTTCATGATCAAGTTTGAGTCCCCCTTTATGCATAATGATTTAGCCCCCATACTGGTAGCTAGCATGAGGCCGATGACAAGGGCCTCATATTCAGCTTTATTATTGGATATCGGGAATGCAAGCTTGAAGGATGGGGATATGGTAACACCATGTGGATTACGAAGGACTATACCGGCACCCCCTTATTGGAGGAGAGCTCTATCAGGACCTTTGCTAGTGGCTGAGCCGTCAAACTCAAGTGTCCATAATTCATCTATGTCAGAGATCAGGGCCGTCTCCTTCCCAAGTAATTAATCTGAGGTTGGTTCATACTGTTGGCGCGGAAAGAAGGCCAGGAGGTCTGCAAGTGCTTGGCTCCGCAGAGCTGTAGGATTCTTAATGGATAGGCCGAACTCGGCCAACAGTAATAACCAACGGGTAAGTCTTCCAGACAAGGCAGGGCGTGTGAGCATGTATCGTAGTGGATCAGCCTTGGTGACAAACATGATTTGGTGCGACAAGAAGTAGTGCCTAAATTTCTGCAAGGCGTAGACCAAGGCGAAGCAATGCTTCTCGAGCTCAGAATAGTTGGCTTCGGGTCCCCTGATTGACCGACTGAGGTAATAAACTGGAAGCTCCACCCCGTCCACTTCTTGGGCCAACAAGACCCCCACGGACCTGGGGGTGGAGATTAAGTAAAGCAAGAGTGGAATACCCCGCTGGGGCACGACCATGGTCTGTGGTGACATGAGGACCGCCTTGATCTGTTCGAAAGCTTGCTGTTGGGGTGCTTTTCAACTCCACGGTGCCCCCTTGCGCATCAAGTGCCGGAAGGGCGCGATAAGTTCGACCAAGGCAGGGATGAATCGGCGGAGATAAGAGACCTTGCTGAGGAAACTCTTCAACTGTTTGGCGTTCTTGGGTGGGGGCATTTCTTGGATAGAAGCAGCTTTAGAAGGTCAACGTCGATCCCCTGTCGACTGACCAAAAAATCGAGGAATTTGCCGGAGGAGACTCTAAAGGCATATTTCAACAGATTCATCCGCATGCTGTATTGTTGACAACGATCGAAGACTGCTCAAAGGTCCATGAGACGATCACTTTCCTTTTTCGACTTGATGATAAGATCGTCGACGTAGTCCTCTACAATACGGTGTATCATGTCATGGAAGATGGCGGTCATGGCCGGCTGATAGGTAGCACCCGCATTTTTGAGACCGAAGGGCATGACCTTCTAACAAAAGTTACCCATTGGAGTCTGAAAGGCTGTCTTGGCACAGTCGTCCGGATTCATTCGAATTTAGTTATAGCCGGCGAAGCCATCCATGAAGGACAGGGTCTCGTGTCCGGCGGCAGCCTCCGTAAGCATGTCGATATTGGGCAGTGGAAACTAATCTTTGGGGCACGCTTTGTTCAAGTCGCGGAAGTCAATACAAACGCGGACTTAGCCACTCTTCTTTTGGACAGGGATAACATTAGCCAGTCATATGGGATGAGTAATGGGCTCGATAAAGCCGGCTTATAGAAGGCGCTTTATCTCTTGCTTGATCTTTAATTCGAGCTCGAGGCGGAAAGATCGCGGATGTTATCGGACAGGGCTGAATCTGGTAGCAATGTTGAGATGGTGCGTCACCAAGGCGGGATCCAACCCAGGCATATCGTTGTAACTCCATGCCAATACATCGCGATATTACGGAGGAGGGTAACCAATTCCTCTCTTCGGCCCGGGGCGAGTTTTGTGCCAATGTATGTCAGTCGAGGTTCCTCGCCGGGGTCAGCCAGGTTAATTTCTTTGAGATCTTTGGCCTGCGGATAAGGGCCGTCTTCATAACAAGGTGGGGCAGCGCCCGGGGTAAGCTCGGGGTCTGGCGGGCAATGCTCGGCCATACAGCACCATTCTGTTTCCGTGGTCGGGTAGGGATCGAGGGGGTCAGATGACGAACCACCTGGGACCCCCGTACACCGTCATAACTAGTAGATCACTTTTTAGTCTTTGACGATGCGTTGGAAGGTACGTTCAAACTTGTGCTTTTTGGACTTAGGGGATGAAGGAGGAGAATTAGTCAAGACCGCAGGTGACGGTGCCGAAGCTGATGCTTTGTTTTTGTTGCTTTTCTTAGATTTGGACTTGGACTTAGGAAGCTTGTTGCCACACAGCTAGTCCCAATCTGGCAATTTGGTGGAATGGATGTGAGTGGCATTCTCACCATCCACGGCAAGCTCAGTGAAGGAGGCCTCGGCGAAGTAAGACTCAGCACATTCAAGGGTGCGCTAGTTGCGGGGATCGTTATTGCTACCTCGTGTCTCACAAGACCGGCCACCAGTTTCACACATTGGTGGTACGTTAAGGGGACGGCCTTGTTAACATGAATCCAAGGTCATCCAAGCAGGAGGTGGAAGGAAGACTCGCTGTCGATCACATGAAAAGCAGTGTCGCGACGGACAGTTCTGACCATGAGGTCGACAGTGATGTGGCTGAGGGTGGACTAGGGGCCTTGCCCAAAGCCAGTAATCTTGATGGGGTCGCGGATGATCTTCCTTGGTGGGATGCCGGCTCGCTACAAGGTGATGAGAGGCATGATGTTGATTGAGGCGCCGCAGTCTACTAAGGCGCGGCGGAAGCCTGTGCCGTTAACAGTGCATTCGAGGTATAATGGTCGGTTCTGGTGTTCAATTGGTGGCGAGTCCTCGTCCGAGAAAACGAATGCGGTAGAAGGGACGTGTCTGAGTTAGGCTTGGGCAGTGAAACATTCAGGACAGAGGCCTGTGGTGACCTCAATCAGACAGTTTGAGAGGTAAGTCCCTGCCGCAGGTGAAAACCTCATTTCATCAAAAAAGCTTTTGATTTTCGACATCTGCCAGACTGAGGACGTTGGCTGAAGAGCGGAAGGCACACAATGTGTGACCATAGGAAAGATCTCTGTAGGAGCTTCGTGGACGAGAGACTCGGTGTGGTCAGTAACGGCCATGAGCACCTGATGCTCTCGATTGTTGTTGCCATGGTTCGGGTAAGGGTCCTTACGCACATCATTATTCTTCCGTAACTGTAGGTCGCCTGACGCGACCTTCCTTCCAAAGATAGTTCGCAGTGCGTTGCAGTTTTGGAGAGGATGGCCAAGGGCTTGATGGAAAAGACAGTAGTTGGGTTGGGTTCTTTCTTCGTCTATGATGGGGATCCGCACAAGTGGCAATCTGAAGTTACGATCATTGACGACCCATTCTATCAAGAGTTCTTTCACCGTATACAAATCGCGTGGAAAGGCAGGGGGAGTCTCTTGTTGTCATCGTTTGTCAAGGCGTTGGTCTCTATCCGGGAACGGACGCTTGAAGCCAGCGTAGTTGTTGATGTTGTTGTGGTTGGTGCTGTTGCTGTTGCGCTGAGTACTGGGTATGTTTGTCGAGGCCAGCAGTGCATTCTGCGGGCGAGGCTTCCACGGTTTGACGGGGCTGACCGTCTCGTAAGTACGACGGGCCGTTTCCTTGAGGTGCCTTTAAGACTTTAACTGCAAGTTCTAGATGTATACCCGGTAGATGTCGTTCATGTTTTTGATGCATATGGGAACCAACGTCTCGTCTTTACTGAAATCTATACACTCGAGGCATTTAAGGTGAAAACGGTGCACATATTTGGTTAAGTCTTCGCCGGGATTCTGGCGTATGCTGGCGATGTCCACTATGGTGACGCATTCGGCTTCGTAGTGGAATTTGTCCAAGAATAGTTGGGCCATTTCATTCCAAGAATGGACTGTCCCCACGGGGATCTGATGATACCAAGTGTATGTCAAGCCTGTGAGGGACTTGTGAAACTCCCTTAGCTTCAAACTATCATTCGGGCCATACTGTTCCAATGAGTTGACAAATCTTGTCAAGTGCTCACGGGCGTTCACGCCCGTTAAAGAGCACGAAAGTGGGTTGCTTGTATTTGAGCGGGTATGGTATGGTGGCCACCTTGTTGGCATACGGTGCGCGGTCTATCAGTCGCGCTGATGAGCCGGGTACAGACTGTTGTGACAGCCGGCGGAGGAGTGCATCAAAGTCGGCTTTGGAGACATAATGAGAGAGTGGTTCCTCCTGGCCGACTAGTGGCTGATGGCTAGCTGGGGGTGATAAGTTGGAGGCAGGTGTTGGAGGAGCAAGAGGATGATACAAGGCAGGTGTTGCCATGGGCAGGTGTGCGAGATCATGGGTGGGTAGGTGAGACATGTCCACCACTTGGCCGGTCGTTTAATGTTGCTCTGTTAGGTAGGGGTTAGGCTCCATCTCAATGGATTCATGAGTTTCAGAAGAACATCTGGCCAGTACATGCTGAGGTGCGATAGCAGGGATGACTTGTTGCAGCACTGGTCCCAAGTCCGGCTGCGGTTTGTGCGATGGCATCGCGGGATGCAGCGTGCCAGCTATAGGTAGGGGGGATGTCGCGAGCCCCAACGCCAGGGGTCTGGAAGGTCGAGGCGGCAGTGGTTGTGACACTGGGGCCTGGGCGACATCAAGGGACAGCCCAGGTCTTACAGGCTGGACCAGTGGAATAACTTGTTGTGAGGCCATGGCCTGCATGGATCTTTGCATTTCCCTCATGGCGATCATGAGAGTGGCCTGCGAGTCTTGTATGCTGGCTACAGTAAGAGTGAACTGCTGGATGGCCGCATTGACTGCAACTTGCACGTCAGATGCGGGATGGCCTTGGGGACGCATGGCACTAGTCCCCTCTTGCTCACCCAAGTGGTCCTCTTCTTGCACGACATGGATAAGGCTCTGGCTGGTAGCCCTGGTAACTTGTCATTGTATAGGCATGATGCCTGAGTGCGGCAGACTGCAACACGATGCTCACCTCCCAGCGGAGTAGCCAAAAATGTTGATCTGGAAAAGGGGTTCGCTGCTACATGGAGGTGCCACAAAGGATGCAGTCTGAGTCAGCTTCCAGGTAGGCAAAGTGAGAGACAACAAGGATGGAGTAAGGGTTGAGAGCAAGGCTCCCTAGACAGGTCGCGAGGGCTGGCAGAGCCGCCCTGGCAGGGTGACAACGAACAGGGTCGGCGGTCAGCGGTCGATAGTCTGTGACAAGGGTGCAGCGTCAAGAGTCCGGTGTCAGACGTCCAAATGTGTTTCTCTCACTAGAATTCCAGAGAGAATAGGCTTTTTAGAGAGAGAAAGTGGAAATGTCAAATTAGAGAGCAGTCTTTGAATAAGCTCCAAAGTCCACTATTTATAGGCAAAAATGGGCATGTGTCATAAGTTGATAAGTGTCGTCCCCTGGGAGTGACGCATTATCAGGGGGTCCAAAGTACTAATTCTCTGTTGGACTATCGGTCCTCAAGTTCGTGTTGCCCTGCCCTTGCAACATCTCTCTGCCTATCTGAGTAGACTGATCATGCCACGGTAGCATGGTCAGAGTAGCCCGTTACCCCAGCAACCAGTCCAAGCGCTTACCAATTCCCATGAGGTGCGTCAAGAGACGCGCAGAGAACCTGACAACGGTGAGGGTTGCCCCTGTAGCCAAATGCCAGGCGGACTAGGCGCGATGCCCTCCGAGGACCTGCTCCCGTCCCGGAGTGACCCGGGGGTCATTGCCCTCGTGGTGTCGACGATCAACAACAACATGAATGGGCATGGTCGCCGCTCAGTGCCTAGAGTCCGTGCGGAGAAGTTTTCGTGTCAGAGCCCCCTGCGAGTGTGATGTTGATGGCTTTAAGGTTGTGCCGGCGATGGCTTCAGTGTTGTGAGCCTATCCTGCTGCGAGGGCCAGAGCCCACGGTGATTGTGCCGACGATGGCTTTAGTGTTGTGAACCCATCCCACTGCGAGGGTTGGAGCCCCCGGTGATTGTACCGGTGATGGCGTTAAGCCCATCCCGCAGTTTGATTGAGCCAGCGATGGCTTTAAGGTCGTGCGCCTATCCCGCAGTTTGATTAAGCCGGCGATGGCATTAAGGTCATCCCGCAGTTTAATTGAGCCGACGATGGCATTAAGCCCATCCCGCAGTTTGATTGAGTCGGCGATGGCTTTAAGGTCGTGAGCCCACCCCGTAGTGTGATTGAGCCGACGATGGCATTAAGGTCATCCCGCAGTTTGATTGAGCCGGTGATGGCGTTAAGCCCATCCTGCAATTTGATTGAGCCGGCGATGGCTTTAAGGTTGTGAGCCCATCCCGCAGTATGATTGAGCCGGCGATGGCATTAAGGTCATCCCGCAGTTTGATTAAGCCGGCGATGGCGTTAAGCTCATCCCGCAGTTTGATTGAGCTGGCGATGGCATTAAGCCCATCCCGCAGTTTGATTGCGTCGGCGATGGCTTTAAGGTTGTGAGCCCATCCCGCAGTTTGATTGAGCCGGCTGATTGAGCCGGCGATGGCTTTAAGGTCGTGAGCCCATCCCGCACTTTGATTGAGCCGGCGATGGCATTAAGCCCATCCCGCAGTTTGATTGAGCCGGCGATGGCGTTAAGCCCATCCCGCAGTGAGGGCCGGAGCCCCTGGTGATGCTGCACACTCTAGAAAGTGGGTCGAAGCATGTTCCACGACCAAGGCAAGGTGCGCATGGTGTGGTGAAACGATGGACCGATGCAAGGAGCATGGTAGTGTAAGAGAGAGCCAAGGGGCACGACTGTGTTAGTGGCGCGGCGGAGTGAGTAAGGTGCCGGGGGCACGTCTGTGTTTGTGGAGTACGAGCGCAACGACGAGCATCGCGGAGACAGCACTTGGTGTCGGGGCACGTGTTATGAAAGTGGCGCACGGACGCGGAGATAATACCTGGTGCCGGGGCACATGTCATGAGAATAGCACATTGGCGCGGTGACGAATGACACGGAGCAATACTTGGTGCCGGGGCATATGTTATGGAAGTGGCGCATGGGCGCGGTGACGAAGGTCGCGAGACAATACTTGGTGCCGGGGGCACGCATCATGAAAAGGGGCACATGGGCGCAGCGACGACTGTCGCGAAGGCATACTTGGTGCCGGGGGCACACATCATGAAAAGGGGCCCACGTGAGCGGCGACGACTGTCGCGAGGCCATACCCAGTGCTGGGGCACATGTCATGGAAGAGGCGCACAGGCGTGGCAACGAATATCGCGAGACAACACTTGGTGCCCGGGCACGCATCATGGAAGTGGCGCATGGGCACGGCGACAAACGTCGTGGAACAATTGGTGTCGAGCGAGCATTGTAAAGAGCACGATGAGTGACGGCGGGGTTTAGGAGTGACCCTTGCAAGACAAAAGGGTGGCCAACCCCCTACAAGAAGGGGTGGCCGACCCCCTTGAAGAAGGCATGGCCGACCCCTTGAAGAAAGGGTGGCCGGCCCCCAACAAGAAGGGGTTGCCGACCCCCCCTCGAGAAAGGGGTGGCCGACCCCCTTGAAGAAGGGGTGGCCGACCCCCCCTCAAGAAAGGGGTGGCCGACCCCCTACAAGAAGGGGTGGCCGACCCTCCCTCAAGAAAGGGGTAGCCGACCCCCTTGAAGAAGGGGTGGCCGACCCCCCCTCAAGAAAGGGGTGGCCGACCCTCCCTCAAGAAATGGGTAGCCGACCCCCTTGAAGAAGGGGTGGCCGACCCCCCCTAAGAAGGGGTGGCCAACCCCTTTTGAAAGAGGGTGCCCGACCCCCTTCAAAAGTCGAGCCCTTTTTTTTCCAACGGTTTGACTGTGTTGAAGTCGCTGCATTGGTGATGCCTGTGAATGCTCGAAAAGGAGATGCGCCCTAACCGGGTGATGGAGTTGAATAATTGACCGTTGACTGGGTGATGTGTCGCGCAAAGTGGGTCCCTTAGCAGGCCTGGGGTGCGACCAGAATAGGGTGTGAACAAACCTTAGTTACACAAAGGGGCGGGGGCGGGGGCGGGAATGGGGGAGGGGAGCGTAAGCACCTGAAAGAATCTAAGGTTTGTAGCAGCTTGAATAAATAAATGTATAAAAGAGTATTACCATTTACTGAAAGAGTATTACCATTAGTAGAGAGAGGGAGAGAGGGAGAGGGGGAGAGGAAGCAAGAGGGGGAGGGAGAAAGAGAGAGAGAGAGGGAGAGGGGGTGAGGGAGAGAGGGGGAGAGAGAGAGACAGTATTCAGCAACAACAAATAATGAGGCTTTATGAAGCTGAAGGAAGAGAGAAAAGAGGAATTGAGTCGAAAATGGCTTGATTTTCTGGTACTCTCTCACTTGTTCCATGCATCTCTGTCCAACTGACGGGATCGAGTTCCCATATGAGCTTGGGACAAGATCCCATGGAGCTCCTAACTTGGGATCGCAAAAGCGAGTTTCCGAGAGAGAAGCGTCAGCGTATGAGGAGTTTCCTGCAACTAAGAGTAAAACCAACAAGCAAGAAGAAAGACGAAGAATGAAAGAACCAAAAGATTATTTGGTTTATTGCACTGTATGACAATAGCACTAGACAGTATATTACTTCTTTCTTACCCGACTATGTGCCTCATGTTTAATTTATGCTTTTAAACACACTAAAATGCTTCTATTAACACTTTAAACCTTTTGTCGCTACTATGTTCCTCAGAAGTATTCTTAAAGACACTTAAAGGTTATACCACTTCATGAAAAGCACATATGTGCTTCATGTTTTCAAATCCTGAAATTGTTTACCCAGCGTGACTATCAATTTAAAAAGCACTTGTATGTATCACACCAGCTAATTTACTAGTTTAGGATGAGCAAGGTAATCAACTTACAGCACTTGAGTCTTGGCCAACCACCAAAACAATCATATCAGGCTTAAACTTCTGAACAGCAGGAATAACCAATTCTGTCATGGCATACTTATAACCCCTGTCCCCAGTTCCATTTGGTAAAGGAATATTCAAATTGTACCCAAAACCTTCCTCTTTGCCAAGCTCATCAACAGTTCCACTTTGCGGATGAGACGCGCCCCACGAACCATGGTTCATGTGAAGGGAAATTGTAAGAACTTTATCTGAATGATAGAATCCCTCTGCAGTACCGTTACCATAGTGAACATCAATGTCAATGACCACAATCTTCTTACAACCAGAACCCAAAGCCAACTGAACAGCAAGTCCAGCGTTATTAAGAAAGCAATACCCATCAGCTTGGGTAGGCTGAGCATGGTGACCAGGTGGCCTAACCAACGAGTAAGCAATGTTGCCAAACCCGTCAAGTATGTACTTCATTGCTGTCAGTGTAGTGCCAGCAGCTAGAAGTGCCGCATCCCAGGATCCAGGATTCAAGAACGTCCCAGAACAGATCGTCTTTCCACCAGTCTTATCCGCTTCAACTAGTTCATTTACATACTCTGGGAAATTATAAAATAAAACTTCAGATCAGCCTTTATTCTGAACTCCAAGCTTACATTACTCATCAGTCATCACTAATCTTCTGTTGTCAATTCCAATGCCCCAATTTCTACAGTATAAATTAGCTAGTACCAGTTCCCTTCTACTTAATTTCTCAAGTAATCATTCTTTAATTTGTACTCGCGTTCAAGAAAGAAAAATCCAACCTTTTCAGAAAGAATCATAAAGTTGGTAAAAAAAGGCGAAAGACGTCTCTCCTTAGGGACAGTAGGTGTGTCTAGAAAGTAGTAACAGCCCAGAAATAAACAGACACAAGCATGAGATCGTGGGTTCAAAAAAAGTTGTTATTTGTACATTCCTACCTTTCTTCCAAAAAAAGAAAATACATCATCAGCAATCAAATAAAAACATTGTTATTCCAAAAGATGCTTCTGGGACATCCAATAGGGCAAATTACCCTCAGAGAAATATCACCGATAAACAGGACCAAAAAAATATGTGGGCATTTGCTCATTCAATCAAAGTCTGATTACTAATTTTCAATCTAGGTACTGTCTGAAACTATAATTAACTGATGTAGTGACAATAATGGAGACCCAGACAGAGACTACCACAGCATTCAGTAAAACAGAACCAATTTAACCAAGTTAAAAGCAATACATAACCAATTCCGTCATGCTCTTTACTTTAATATTTGCCAATTCAACAAAAGTTTTGACAATCCCCACAAGTTTTCCATCTGGGTGTTCCTCATTTTAGGAATTGAGCTATGACAAAGTGTACCTCGTGAGTGGAAAGAGAGCAATTCGGAGGTCACAGCGTGCCTGCCAGTTTGCCAAGAAATGAAGGGTGCAATAGGACCCCTTTTGAGGATAGAGAGCATGTTTCTTACCCTGTCCGGGTTTTCAGGGTGCTTTTCGAGGACGTCAAGAAAACCAGGGTCCGTGCCGGTGTCAAACACGCCTTTGCCGGTGTCATGGCCGAGCATGCCGTCATGCCAGAACACGTGGAGGTGAGCTGATGTCGAGGGAGATGGAAGAGAGGGAGGAACATGCTGACCGGCCATAGAAGAGAGAGAGAGAGAACAGGAGGTCTAGGAAGTTGCAGCCTGTGAGTGAAAAATACACTCGGACTGGGAAAGTTTGCAACTCAACCGCTAACACGGATGGTTAGCTCAATATATGATCCTCGCTGCGCCGAAAGAACGACGGTTAAGAGGGAATTTGCCGTTAATTATAGAATGGTCAAACGGGATTAAATTTGATTTGAAGTTTTTGATAAAAAAAAAAAGTGAACTGATTAAATATGTTCCAATTTACTCAAATTTGATTAAATTCATAATCTTCACTTTTTTGGATTAAGACTTAGGGACTGTTTGATAAAACTAAAATTTAACTGAATTTATAAAACTGAAATTTAACTGACTGAATTTTTACTGAAAAATAAGTTAATATGTTTAGTAAATCAAAAATAGATGTCTAAAAATTGTTTATTTATAAATTATCCATTTTATCAAAATTATTCATTTGTTTATGTACTTTATAACCCTTTTTTGATAGGCTAAAATTGTGTTGGTGGTGGTGGTGACAGTGACGATGGAGGAGAAGTGGTAGTGGTGGTGGTGATGGCAGTGACGATGGAGGAGGAGTGGTAGTGGTGGTGGTGATGGCAGTGACGATGGTGGAGGACTAGTGGTTGCGGTGGTAAGGGTGACAAAAAGGTGTCAATGGTGACGGTAATGTAGCGTGAAGACGTGGTAATAGTAATTGTGATAATAGCGATAGGCGACGACATGACGGTCAGTGATTGTAGTTTGATGGATCTTTAGATAATTTTGACAAAAATAGATGTGGTGACAACAGTGACAGTCTAATAGAGGTGACAGTGTCTTGTGGTGGTGGAGATAGTGGCTAAGTCATAGTAACTGTGGTGGTGGTGGTAGTAAAAGAAAATAATCATTGTGGTAGTGGTTGTATTGTGGTGGAGGCAGTGTTGCCAGTAAATTAATTGAGGCGCTATCACTGTGGTAGTTTTTTTTTATGTAAAAATATATTAAATAACTTTTAAATATCTCACTTAGAATTAAGTGATCAGCATTAAGTAAAGTTCACCCTGACTTAAAATTTTAGTCTATTTTTTGTAAGAATTAATTTTTTAAGTGATACAAGATTTAGCGTTATCAAACGCACTTAATTGACAATCATTGAAAATTTTAAGTTTTAAGTGCTTAATTACGTTATCAAAAACATCAATTTTAGAGAATCAATTTTGACCAGAATAATTACCAGAATATCCTCACATATAAAAGACATTAAATGCTCCTCTCAATTTGAATATAATAAATTATAATTTTGTCAAACTAAACCTACTTTAATATGTTTTTATCTAAACACCTTCCACAACTTTTAATCTGTCATGCTTAAAATGGATTAATGCTGATTTTAAAAACTGATTCTGATTAATTGTAATCTATTTTTGAGAATTAATTCCAAACAGCCTCTAATATGTGACTTAGCGACAGAGTTCAGAAAGCAGCTTTCAAACCAAATAGAGATTCTATTTAAAATTAATTTTCACAAAATTTATGCAAAATTAGTAATTTTAGCGATTGATTTTAGAAAATAGTTTTCAGCTTAGTAGAGAAGTAATTTTTTAATACAATTTTAATCAATGTATGCAAAATTGATAACCGTTTGACACAATCCCCAAAACATTTGGTGAAGGCCGTGAAAAGTTTTGGCTAAAAAGACTTGAAAACAATTTTAATATGAATAAACAAAGCATAAAATAGATAAATATAGTTATTTTTTAACATATAAAAGATTTTACAACAAACTATATATTGTGATTAATTCTCTTACATTTTGTATAATCATATTTTATATAAATATTTATAAGAATGATTAGTGAAAAAAATTCAAGTGAGAAACAATTAAGAATGAAAAAAAAATGTAAAAAGTCATCATAAAATGTGTATGAACAGCTCTCTTCCCCTCAAGGTTAGCCAATCCTAAAAGTAATGGTACTAAAAATGTATTCGATGTCCTTTCGTATATAATGTAAAGATAATCTAGTACTTTTCTAGGTCACTCCAAAAGTATTTAAAACTGAAAATACCAAAAAGGTAATTTTTTATTTTAAATACTTTTTTTAAGGAAGTCTTTTAAGCCCCTTCTTCCTTTTTTTTTCCCCCCTTTCAGCCAAACGCTTGACAAACGAGCACTTTTTTTTTATTTAAAACTGTTTGACCATGCCAAAATAAATCCCAAACACGTCTTAATCAAGCATGGTTTAGTATAACATGTCATGTAGGAAAAATAATAAGGGAATGAGCCAAATGCCCAGTAAGGTCGCTCAATGAACCAACCAAAAGAATGCAAAAATACCTGAGAGACGAAATTTAGAAGGCATAAAAGTTTCAACGGAACGAATATCAAACCAAATTTCAAATGTCAAATTATATCTGAGTACAGAGACAGACACTAGAGAGCCATTCAGGAAGTGGTCACATACGTCATTACTGACATATGAGACCGGTTCATAAAGTAAGATCGCGATCTCTAGCTCAATCTCGCTGAGTTAGCCCACGTTTCAATCCACGTGGGTAAGTCTAAAATAATTCACCTACACTGTGACATAGCTCATAGAGTTACCAAAACAAAGATTCCAAGATAAAGATTACCAAATAACGGACTTGTCAAACAATAAGCGAAGTTTATGAAACAATGACAATCATTAATCACTGAACGAACAATATTAACATGGCTAACGTTAAGGTCAAACAATTCCAACAAAAATCAAATTCCACAATTCTTAGTATTGAGAAACATATTACTCGTAATGAAGCTCTAAACAAAAGGAGAAGAAGAATAACTTAACCAGTTCGAAGGATTTCAGATTTCAAAAAGAACTAAGGACTTACAGCAACAATCGGTCAAATGCTGATTCGAATTTCAAAAAATAAACCCTTACCTTAATCAAGATTTTGAGAATTACAAATCCTTAAGCTCATCCTTAGAACTCACAAGCTTCCCAAGCCTTCTCCTCTCTCTCTCTCTCTCTCTCTCTCTCTCACTCTCTCCCTTTGTCTCTCTTTTTCCTTCTCGCAAAGGAAAAAGGAAAACAAAGAACCCAAAAAGGTTGGAAAGGAAATAAGACAACTATTTATATGGGACAAAAATTTAAGTTTTCATTCGGCCGAAAACATGTTTTCATTTCATTCGAATTAAAACTTTTAATTCGAATGAAGTTTTATTTTTTCATTCGACCAAAAATTGTTTTCAGTCGAATGAATACTTTTCATTCAAATGAAAACTTCAGTATTCGCTTACTTTTCATTCGAAGCAAAAATCTTTTCATTCAAAGCAAAACTATTTTCATTCGAAGCCAAAATATTTTTATTCGACCGAATCTTTCAGTCACTCCAAAACATCATTACCCTTCCCATTTTGATTCGAATGAAACCACTATTCATTCGGCCGAAAATTTCAAAAATGTTAACAACCATTTTCAAAAAGACCACCAACTTATATGTTCAAAATAATAATTTCGCACAAGGAAAAAGGAAATTTTTGGGGTATTATATCCCCCTTAAAAGAATTTCGTTCTCGGAATTAAAACGCACCTTAAATGTCAAAAAGCTGAGGGTGCCTTTCGCGCATAGCATCCTCAAGCTCCCAAGTGACTTCCTCAATTTCGTGGTTCCGCCATAAAACCTTAACTAACGGAATAACACCTTCATCCTTAACCCTTAGTTACAATGGTCAAGAATCTCAATCGGCTGCTCTTCGTAGGAAAGGTCCTCCTAAACTGACAAAGGCTCGCACGGCACAATGTGCGTCGGATCATAAACATATTTCCTCAAATTTGAAAAATGAAAAGCTCTGGCGATAATGCAACTTTGTAAGGCACCAGACCGATCCTCTCTAAAAACCTTGAATGGACCAACAAACCTAGGGTTGCTTGCCCTTCTTACCAAAATGCATTACCCCCTTCCAAGGTGAAACCCTAAAAAACACGTGATCACCCACCTCAAATTCAAGTTCGCGATGACGGTGAGACGTATAACTGCACTGTCTGTCCTGAGCCTCTTTGAGATGCTCCCGAATCAAATCAACTTTTTGGGTGGTCAACTGTACCAATTTTGGTCCCAATAACTGTCTCTCTCCTACCTTATCCCAGCATAGTGGTGTCCTACACCTCCATTCGTACAATGCCTCAAACGGTGTCATCTTAATACTTGCTTGATAGCTGTTATTATAGGCAAACTCAACTAAAGGTAAACGACTATGCCAACTACCACCAATGTCTAGCATGCAAGCTCTCAGCATATCCTTTAGCGTCTAAACGGTACGTTTAGTCTATCCATCTGTGTGTGAGTGATAAGTTGTGCTGAAACAAAGGTCAGTGCCCATAGAATTATGGAAGCTCCTCCAAAATTTTGAAGTGAAATACAGATCTCAATATGACACTATAGATAATGGTACACCATGCAACCTCACAATCTCATCAATATATAATCGAACTAATTCAGATAAAGGTGTTGTCGCTCGGATCGGAAGGAAATGCGTAGCCTTAGTCAACCTATCAACAATAACCCAAATAGTATCAAAACCCTTGAATGTTCTCAGTAGGCTTCCCACAAAATCGGTTGTTACATGCTCCTACTTCCATTACGGAATCTCAAGTGGCTGAAGCAGTTTGCTATGCTTCTGATGCTCCGTCTTCACTTTCTGAGAAACCAAACAATGAGAAACAAATTCTTCTATATCCGACTTCATGCCGCTCCACCAGAAATGCTAATTGAGGTCGTGATACATCTTTGTTCCCCCTAGGTGGATAGAGAAACTAGAACTATGAGCCTCTGACAGTAACTCCCTCCTTAAGGATAAATCAGCTGGCACACAAAGTCTCTTATGGAACTAAATCACACTATGCTCGTCAGTTCTTAACTCAGATTGCTTTCCACTGTTAATATTCTCAATGATGTGAGTTATAGCTAAATCTCCATCTTAGGCTTCTGTAATCCTGCTGATTAAGGTAGGATGTACCTATAATGCTGCCAAGTATTCTCCACCATCTTGCCATCTAATCTCAAGATCCAAGTTCATCTATCCTCTAATAGCTGAGGTTGACAAGTGACCAGTGCTGCTAAGTTTCCACTGCTCTTCCTACTGAGTGCATCCACTACAACATTTGCCTTTCCAGGGTGATAATGGATAGTGGAGTCATAGTCTTTCAAGAGCTCCAACCAGCACCTCTGTCTCATGTTCAGCTCTTTCTGGGTGAAAATATACTTAAAACTTTTATGATCGGTATATATCTCATAAGTTTCACCATACAAGTAATGCTTCCATATCTTCAAAGCAAAAATCACAGCCGGAAACTCAAGATCATGGATAGGATAATTATGTTCATAGGGTTTAAGTTGTCTAGAAGCATAAGCAATCACTTTACCATGTTGCATTAAAACACACCCCAAGCCTTTCTTTGATGTGTCACTATAGATCACAAAACCTCCGGAACCAGATGGTAAGGTCAATACCGGTGCAGACACTAACCTCTCCTTAAGTTCTTCAAAGCTAGCCTCACAATTCTCGCTCCAAACAAACTGGGTGTTCTTCTTAGTCAACTGAGTTAAAGGCACAGCTATTTTCGAAAAGCTTTCTACAAATCGACGGTAGTAGCCTGCCAATCCCAAAAAGCTTTGCACCTGCATAACAGTGCTAGGTCTTTGCCAGTCAATCACCGCTACAATCTTAGAGGGATCAATGGTTAATCCATCCTTGGACACCACATGCCCCAGAAATGTAACTTGCTCAAGCCAAAATTCACACTTCTTAAACTTAGCATGCAATTTATTATCTTTTAAAATCTGTAAGATAATTCTTAGGTGCTCACTATGCTTCTCCTCTGACTTAGAGTACACCAAAATGTCGTCAATGAAAACAATAACAAACTGATCTAGATACGGTCTAAACACACGATTCATCAGGTCCATAAAAGCAGTAGGGGCATTAGTCAACCCGAACGGCATCACTAAAAACTCATAATGACCATAACGAGTCCTAAACGCGGTCTTTGATAAATCCTCCAGCCTGACTTTCAGCTGATAGTATCCAGAACGCAAATCTATCTTCGAAGAAAAACCTCGCTCCCTAAAGTTGGTCAAACAATTCATCTATGCGTGGCAAAAAAATATTTATTATGGATGGTGATCTTATTTAATTCACGGTAGTCAATGCAAAGTCTTAACATACTATCCTTCTTCTTGACGAATAAGACAGGGGCACCCCAAGGTGACACACTAAGGCTAATGAACCCCTTATCAAGTAGCTCATGAAGCTATTCTGAAGGCTCCATTTGATACGGAGCCCTAAAAATAGGTGTCGTTCCAGGAATTAAGTCAATCATGAATTCAACCTCACGATGGATGGGTTTTCCCTACAATTCCTCGAAAAACACCTCAAGAAAATTGCATACTATCGGAACATCTGATATCTCAAAACCTCCATGATTAGTTTCAAGGGTGTGTAATGTAACCCTTACAAAGCATAGGGTGAGCCAAAATAGCTGAAATAATAGACAACCCGCTAGGTTTTGAACAAAAATGGACCCGCTTCTCAAAGCAGTCAACTAAGGCATGGTATGATGCCAATTAATCCATACCCAGAATCATATCAAAATCACGAATATCTAAAGGAACTAGATCCCCAGGGAGGTCCTTGTCACATATGCAGATCTTACAGTCCCTAAATACTGACTTAACTATCATAGGATCTCCAATTAGAGTACCGACAGACAACACATAGTCAAGAGACTCGGGTTTTACCCCGAGATGACGTGCAAACAAAATAGAGATAAAAGAATGTGTGGCACCAGAATCAAACAATACATGTGCATCAATTGAGTCAATCTGAATCATACCTGCCACCACATCCTTTGAACCCGATGCATCCTTAGCTGTCATGTTGAACACCCTACCGATAGCTTTAGGTTTCGGTTTTCCTGCTGACTGATTTGTATTATGTCTAAGGCTCATAGCCGTACTCCTGCAGTTGAACCTTGTGGGACGGATTTCCCTGATGTTGCAATAGGACAATCTTTGATATGATGACCCTTTTTGCCACACCTGAAGCACGCTCCCGAATCCCAACGGCAACTTTGACTACTATGTCGCTTATTGCACCTTTGACAAGTAAGATCTGAACCTGTAGACAGAGGCCTCTGAGCAAAGTTCTGGCTAAAGCTCCTACTCAAATTACCCTGAGCTTGACCCTACCTCTGACCTTGGTCCCTCTAACCAACAGTAGTCGACGAAGAGGCCTCTTTCCACTTCCCATCATTTTGTGTTGCGTGTGACTGAGATAGTTCTAGGCGATCTCTATTACCTGCCTTGGATTCTTTTCTCTCTTTGAAATCCCTTGCTTCAGATTCAATAGTCTTCGTAATGTCCACGCACTGAACATACGCCTCAATAAGGGCTGGAATAATTCGTTGTCTAATGCTAGACTTAAGACCTCAAGTGAACATCTGCACTTTATCCTTTTCATTAGCCACCAACTGCTTACAATAACGAGATAATCGTGTAAACTTTACCTCATACTCGGTGACACTCTCATTATCCTCCTACCTCAGATTAAGAAAATCACGATACATCTATTCTTTTACCCTCCTAGGGAAGTAGCGGTCAAAGAACAAAGCCTTAACCTGATCCTAAGTCATTGCCTTGCGTTGTTCTGCTGTCTAACTATCCTCAATCATTTTCCACCATTGGTCTGCCTCCCTATCTAGCTTATACACTGTAAGTTCTATCTTCTCTTCGTCTGTACAATCCATTGGCCTAAACACCTTTTCAAGTCGAGAAATCCATTTCTCTGCCATAATTAGATCGCCAGTTCCTCCAAAAGGCTCCACATTTTTACTATCAAATTGCTCTAATGAACTACGGGTCTAAGTCTACCCGTGATTTAGACTCGGTGGTGGGTTAGGTTGATTCTAGTGATTTAACCAAGCTTGCTGATTAGTCAATAGCTGAGTCAGCTCGGCTTGTTGAGTTGCCAAAATGGTCAGAAGATCTGGCGGGTTCTCGTTTTCGGTGATGTTTGGATGCTCCACATTCCGATTGTGGGTTCACTTATTATTACGACTGCTTGCCATTACTACAAAAGAAAACTAGGATCAGTTACTAACAGAAATATTACACTTAAATCTACCCATCCTATCCATCTCACAACTTATCTGATCCTAAGCATGAGTCTACAGAATCTCATATCTAAGCTCTGATACCAACTGTAACGCCCCCAAATATTTTCAGAGCGTTAATGCCGAATAAACAGAAATTAGAGAAAACCTTAAAAGTATCAGAAGACTCTAAAATGGTAAATCAGAGCATACACTAATAAATCCCAAAATACATCAATATCTGACATAGTGGCCCAAAGCTTTTTATACAATCCAAGTTCTCCAACACAGAGTTTCCAAAATAAAACCTAAGTAATAACAATCTGCCTCAATCATTACACTCAAAATATCAGTATTAACTCTGAAAGAAAGGCAGCTAACTCTTGATCACTCAACTAGCCCTTCCAATCCAAAATCTCACCTACTATCCACCTAAGAGAAAAAACAATAAAGGAATGAGTTAAATGCCCAGTATGGTCACTCAAAGGACCAATCAAAAGAATGCAAAAATATATGAGAGACGAAATTTGGAAGGCACAAAAGTTTTAACGCACGGACATCAAACCAAATTTTAAATGTCAAATTATATCTGAATACAGAGACAGACATTAGAGAGCTATTCAGAAAATGGTCACATACGTCATTACTGACATATGAGGCCGGTTCAGAAAGTAAGATCGCTATCTTTAGCTCAATCCCACTGAGCTAGCCTACGTTCCAATCCACGTGGGTAGGTTGAAAGTAAGTCACGTACACTGTGACATGGATCATAGAGTTACCAAAACAAAGATTCCAAGATAAACATTACCAAATAACGGACTTGTCAAACAATAAGCAGAGTTTATGATACAATGACAATCATTAATCACTGAACGAACAATATTAACATGGCTAATGTTAAGGTCAAACAATTCCAATGAAAATCAAATTCCAAAAGTCATAATATTGGGAAACATATTACTCATAATGAAGCTCAAAACAAAAGGGAAAGAAGAATAACTTAATCAGTTCGAAGGAATTCAAATTTAAAAAAGAACTAAGGACTTACATGAACGATCGGTCCATCGCTGATTCGAATTTAAAAAATAAACCCTTACCTTAATCAAGATTTTGAGAAATAATAAACCTTAAGCTGCACCTTAGAACTCACGACTTCCCAAGCCTCTCTTTCTCTCTCTCCGGTTGGAAAGGAAATAGGACAACTATTTATACAGGACAAAAATTTAGGTTTTCATTCGACCAAAAATATAGTTTTCATTCGACTAAATCCGACAGAAATAAAAATGTTTCTAATTTATTTTTTTTCCATTCCACCAAAAAATGTTTTCATTCGAATGAATACTTTTCATTCGACTGAAAACTTCATTATTCGCTCTTCAGAATTTAAATACTTTCGTTCGAAGCAAAAATCTTTTCATTCGAAGCAAAAAATATTTTTATACGAACCGAATCGTTCAGTCACTCCAAAACATCACTACCCTTCCCATTTTGATTCAAATAAAACCAATATTCATTCAACTAAAAATTTCAAAAATATTAACAACCATTTCAAAAAGACCACCAGCTTATTTACTGAAAATAATAATTTTGCACAAGGAAAAAGAAAATTTTTGAGGTATTACATCTACCAATTTATTGTCTGGTACGTGCTATCCTACCTCCCCTATCGCTGTAGTATAAATTCTAAAAGTTGCTAAAATTTTAACAAAATGGAGATATATAGGATCCTTCTAGGAAATAGTAGAACATATTGACATTAAGTTTAATACATATTGAGCAGAATTGCCTGTTATTTTTTATGTCGCTACTTGTTTAGATCCTAGGTTAAAGTTGCATGGCACGAATGTCTCGATAGTAAAAATATCTAGACAAACGTGCTACACGGATGAGGCCACAACTGATCTTTCAAAGAAAGTGCGTATGACATTTGAAGATCTATATAACCTATATCGAAATTCCACCGGCGTGCGCGGGTGAGCTACATCGTCGAGCTGTGAAAAATATTATGGGTCATATCTTAAGAGCTTTGAACATTTAGTGGCAAAACAAATACCAGTGGAAGGTACTTCTAGTTCTGCAGGTCCATTTACTTTTTTCTCTTTTAATGAAATTAGTTTATATGTAAATACTAATCATTATTCTTCCTTACAAATGGAATAGCAGATCAATTTTAAATTGTTAACTTTCTAGAAACAAAATGAAAAATTTATAAAATATATCCCAAATTGCCCATGATGTACTACCGGTGCAAGCCTCTATGATTGCTTCAGAGTTGGCATTTTCAGCAAGCGAGAGGGTGGGGTCAAAGATTGTATTGCAGCGGTGGTGTGGGTGGGTGTTGGGGGTGGCGTTAATGAGCTGCTAGTGGTTTATGGGGTTGTGGTAGGAAATCTTGATTGTAGATTTGTGGTTCGCTATTAGAGAGAAGGAGAACGCAGAGAGAAGGAGAACGCAGAGAGAAATTAGTGGCCTTTGAAGAATTACTTTCCTAAGTCATGGGCAACTGGTCTTTTCTTCCAAACAGTCATGTATTCATTCAGTCAATGAAAATAAGTGTTACTTGTCGAAACTAATAAACGCGCACGTAATTTTAGCTTACGCTCAAGGACATGGGTGTAATTGACTTAAAAAAAATAAAAAATAAAAAGGGATAATTGCAAAAAACACCCTCGTGGTTTGGGCAGTTGCAAAAAGACCCATACTGTTACAAAAGCCGCAAGACACCTGAGGTTGCAAATGTGTTACACCTGGGGTGTGTGTGTGTGGAATGGGTCTTGAAAAGGGAAGGAAGAAGATAGAAGCAATGTAGTGTGTGTGAATTGTGTGTATATATGTGTAGTAGTGTATGTTATGAGTGTGTAAGAAGAAGGGGAGAGGCTACGTGGGTTCTTTATTTTTTTGTGAGGAGGTGACTTTTGAGTTGAACAGTGAAATATAAAGAAGAGGAAGAAGATGGGTTAGCAGCAAATTGGTTTATGCAGTAGTGGTACATTGTGCTTGAACAGTTGTACCACGTGAGGTATCGTACAATTATTGAAAAAAACTGAAACTTCATAGGAAGGTTTTTAGGGCAATATTAGAATTACGGTTGAAATTTCATATTTTTCTTATATCGTTTGGCATTTTTCATATTTGTTGTAATTCAATTTTTCTAAAATTTGATTGGAGTCTTTAAAATTCTGAAAATATTACCGTAATATTTTTATAATAAAAAAATTTTAATTTAAGTTTCATGAATTGTAGAGTTGAATTGGTGCCATTATTCGTATCGCAATTGAGTTAGTTAGATGGACAATTTTAAAATGGTTTCGATGCTTTTTAATTTTTTATTTTAGTTTTTGTATTTTCTTAAATATTGTAAAGCTATTGTAAAATTTATGGGACTTTGATTTGAGCTAAATATATTAATAGCTACTTTTGGCTTTTCTGATATTTTAAAGAAATTATTTTAATTCAAAAATATTCAAAACTTCATAAATTCATACTTTGACTTTTTATAAATTTTTAAGTTATAATAGTGTTTTGCTAGAGTTTATTATGAATTTTAGGTTATCATTAGGCCTTAAGGAGTGTATGAAATTTTCGGTTAAGTACGGTCGTGTGTAAGACCCGTTTCAATTTGGGTTGAGTAGAGAGTGTCGGAGTGAGCAACATTTAAGCATACTACCAGACTCATAGTGTTAAGATGTTAGATTTGTTTTGATCACAAAATTGTTCAATTTAGGTTGATACAAAAGGATCCGGATTGAGATTTCTTAGCTTAGCGTAGCGAAAACTCGAGGTAAGGAATTTCATCCGAACACTACTTCATCACTCTAATTTCAAATGTCTTAGTATAACAACTTTACAAATTTATTTTTATTAAAATGTATGCAATTATACTCGAAAACCCAATATATCATAATTGACTTCATATGTTTTATTCTAATTTGCTATCGAATTTCATAGCACTTTGATTTTGTCATAAAAATGTTAGAAAAATCGCCCATGAGACCCTCTCTTGAGCATTAAAGCGATCGTTTGAAATTCTTTTAATACTCATATGTTTTATTGATTTGATCATCATACAACATTTTGAACTAAAATTATTTTGTTCTGAACATTGAGATGATTAGTAAATCTGAGTAGTTACAAGGATGGTGTGTATTGTTGGCGTTATAAGGATGGTCTACTTAGTTTGGATTGAAACTAGTACCTAAATGGACTAGTTAGTATACATATGCATATGTAAAGTATACCAAAAAAAAAAAAAACCATATCGACGGCGCTTAATTTACGATGCTTAAAGAAATGTCATAAACTAGCTACAATTTACAATACTTCTATTATAACGTGGGATAATTTACGATTCAAATTTTTATGTGCCACAAAGTTTCCAACGTTTTAGTATGTGTCACTTATTAAGCGTCGCTTTTTTCCTTCGCGACACTAATGAAACGTCATTTATTAACATGTCGCTTAATAGCGACGCTTAGAATAAAATACCATAATTCTTGGATGCTAAACGTCAGAACCAAAAAAAAAATAAATGTACATTACTGTTCATCTCTCCATAATTCTTGGATGCCATAATTCTTGGATGGGAAACATTTAGCCTTTAGCGCCAATATTTTTTGTCCCAAACAGATGTACGCTACTGTTCATCTCTCCAAAGCTCCCGTGAGAATCAACCTCCCTTTCTCGGTTGCGCGATCACCTCTCCCCAATCAGCCTCACAAAATTTCCCAAATAGTCAGTCTCTCTCTCTCTCTCTCTCACTCACGCCAACAATCCGCCATCATCTTCCTCAGGTGGTACATAAATGGTTTATCACTCCCCCCTCCCCCCTCTCTCTTCATCTTGTAAACAAGTTATACCAATATGATGTTCTTGGAGTTGAAAAATTAAGATGCAAGGAGGGCATGGGTAAACATCAGTGACTACACACACAATACTCTATCTCTTCTCCTCTAATTTCTTCCTCTTTCATATAAATTTTATCCCACACATAGTCATCGGTAGTGGTACAGACACAGAGGCCTCTAAGGGCCTGTTGCTGGAAACGGAACTTGATGGTGAGATAACATGCACCATTGATGCTACACTTATGTTTGTTGCGTGATGGGCACAATATAAAAGAGATGCGATGGAAATACTCAGAGTATTATGAAAGAGGAGGAAGTGGAGAGGAGAAACACTCAATAATATTTTTCTCTACTCAGTCAACAATTCTTTTCATAAACTAACTTACTCACTCTTTTTTCATTACATCAACCAAATGACTAGAAGATGCACCTATTTATACTACTACAAAGAAAAATCTTGAAAAGATATTAGAAGACTCGTTTATCTCTTAAAGATAACTCCCTTAACCTTTCACTTTTCGTCTTCTTATTTAATCACTCATAAGTTAGAAGTAACTCCCCTAACCTTTCACTTTTCATTTTCTCTCTATCTATACATGTCTTGATTCTTCCACATCTAGTGTCATAACTCTGTTGAATCAAGATTAACTCTCAACACACCCCCTTACGCTTGATTCTCTCATTCCAAGTTGACTCCTTAGCTTCTTGGACTTCCTTTTCAGGGGCTTTGTGAAAATATCTATAACTTGATCTACGGACTTCACAAACTTGACTTGGACTTCTTTCTTGGCAATGCTTTCACGGATGAAATGATATTGTGTGTCGATATGCTTGCTTTAATGGATTCTTTTCAAGAGCTATAACTGATTTGTTATTGACATAAATCTGTGTCGATTCATTTTGATCAAAATTGAGCTCCTTGAGCAAATCCCTAGGCCATGTCGTATGGCAAACAGTCGATGTTGTAGCCACATATTCAGCTTCACATGTCGATAGAGTCACTATCGATTGCTTCTTTGATATCCATGTCAATACTACTTTGCCAAAATAAAAAACGGATCCAGTTGTCCTTTTCCGATCATCGGCGTCTCTAGCCCAATCACTATCATTATATTCCACTAATTTCATATCACATGATGTAGGATAAAATATTCTAAGATCAATAGTACCTTTATTGTACCGAAGTATCCCTTTCACCATTTTAAAGTGATAAGTTGTTGGATTCTCCATATATCAATTGATAAGACCGACTACATATAGGATGTCAGGCCTAGTTCACGTCAAATATCTCAAACTTCCAACCAAGCATTTTAACATGGTTATATCTACTGGACCTTCTTTGGTATATCTTGACAACTTCTTTTCTATCTCGATGGGGATACTGATTGGGTTGCAATTTCTCATATTGAACCTCTTCAACACTTCTTTTGCATACGCTTCTTGCGAGATGAAAATTCCATCATCTCTATGCTTTACCTCGATTCCAAGATAGTATGACATCAAACCGATATTAGTTATTTCAAATTTCTTGGCCATTTCTGTCTTGAAATCATCAAACATCTTCACATCGTTGCTTGTAAAAATTAAGTCATCGGCATACAAACAGACTACAAGGCCTTTTTTAACCTCAATACTTTGTTTTCATGGCTTTGAACAATGTATCATTTGGGTTGTTCGATATAGACCTCTTTATCAAGAAAACCATAAAGGCTGACTTCACGTCCATTTGATGAATCTTCCACTTGTTTAGAGTTGCTAGAGATATCAAAAGTCGTATCCTTTCCAACCGAGCAACTGGGGCGAAGGCTTCATCATAGTCGATTTCGGCCCTTTGCTTGTATCCTTTGGCAACAAGCCATGTTTTGTATCTCTCAACCTCACCTTTGGAAGTTTTCTTCACCTTGTAAACCCATTTTACACCAATAGGCTTCTTTTCCGATTGATGAGCGGTCAGATCCCAAGTATCATTTTTCTTAATGGCATCGATCTCTTCATACATGGCCTTCCTCTATTTTTCACTTCTTGATACCTCGTCAAAATCGATTGGCCCAGTATTGGCAAAGAGACAGAACATGTTTTGGTTCTGATTCAAGTCATCATAAATATTATCCAAAGATCTCTTGGCTCTATCGGCTCTTTTTCTACTTCTTTTTTATCCATATCCATTAGATAGAGAACATGATGCTTCTTGTCTCGATCAGTTCAGTCCCACGAGCTCTTCTCATCAAAAGTCACATCTCGATTAAGTTTCATCTTCTTGTGAACAGGGTTGTATAATTTGTACCTATTTGACTGTATCCGACAAAGATGTACTTCTCACTTTTGTCATCGAGTTTCTTCCTTTGCTGATCAGGAACAAGCACATATGCAATGCTTCTAAATACTTTCAAGTGGGACACACTTGGATTGAAGCCACTCTAAGCATCTTGTGGTGTTTGATTCCACACACTCCTTGTTAGACATCAATTCAATACATTGACCACATAGTCTACAGCCTCAGCTCAAAATTCCTTGGGTAAATTCTTGCTCTTCAACATGCTTCGAGTCATGTTCACTTTTGATCGATTCTTTCCTTCCACCACTCCATTTTATTGAGGTGAATATGGAATGCTTAGCGGTCGACAGATGTCATTCTCTTCATAATGCCTTGAATTGTTTACTCCACCTCAATCAGATCTCATCGCCTTGATCTGATATCCACTTCACTTTCTTACAAGAGCCTTAAACCTCTTGAATGTTGAAAGTAACTCTAACTTTTACTTGAGGAAATAAACCCAAGTTTTTTTTACTATAGTCTTTGATGAACAATAGAAAGTATATGCTTTTACCAAGAGATGTTAGATCGATTGGACCATGAGTATCAGCTCCAACGGCGCCTTCACTCTTAATATTGACTCATTTGGGATCGATTGGACAAGATCTATGTTGTTTCCCGACAAGACAACCCTCGCAGAGTTAGTTTAGCTGGTCTATCAATGGCAATCCTTTCACCATGTTCTTTGTTGATAGTAATTTTAGACCTCTGAAATTGAGATGTCCATGCCTCAAATGCCATAACTAAGATTGGTTATCAATACAGGCCTTCAAAAATTTTGGCACATCATGATGGATATTCACCAAGAAAATCTTATTGCTCAACATTGGAACACGAGCTATTAAGCTTCCTTTATCATCTCTCAAATAAAGACTTTTGTCTTTCATATGGATGTGGTAGCCTTCATCCAATAGTTGGCCCATGCTTAAAATGTTTGCCTTTATCTCAAGAAGAAAATAAACATTCGAGATGAACTGATGGCCTCCATTCTTCAATTTTATCAAAATTTTGCCCTTACCTTTGATTGGGATTTTGGACATGTCTCCAAAAGTGGTGTTTCACGTCACTGATTGATGATCGATGAACATGTGTTTGTAGCCACACCTGTGATTGATAGCACCAATACCCAGATACCAAGAATTCTCCTTCTCTTATTTTGATCAATCCTATGCCAACAGGACTGTGTCATCACCCACCTTATTTTCTTATGCATATTTTGCCTACATATTTTCTTCCTTCGTTTGGTCTCGACACTCCCAAGAGTAGTGTTTGTACCAATGATATGTGAAACATTCAACATCTCTTCTTGTTCTGGTGTTGGTAATAGCCTCCTCTTCCTCGATTTCATCCTCTCGATGGATGAAATTCTGAACTCGACTCGATATTGATGTTTTGATCTTGTCCACCATGACTTCTGCCACAACCTTGACCATGACCTCGTCTACAGCATCTACCTGGACCACCTTGATTCTTGTTGGCGTCGTCTTTCGGCTTGATGATATTCATCTTGGCCTGAAAAGCTTGCTCTATAGGTTCTTTGTTTCTCCTTTTGATCTTGTCCTTGTGGACTTGCAATTTTCCTGAGAGCTCATTGACGGGTAGTCTCGGTGTCATTGGATTGGACTCCTCAATGGCAACAATGACACGGTTGAATTTTGGATCAAGAGATTGAAAGATCTTCTCGACCACCTGACTATCTTCCATCTCTTCACCATTTATATCAAGTTGGTTCACAACTGAGAGAACTCTCAAAATGTAGTCAAAAATCATCTCAGAGTCTTTCATTTGTAAAGACTCAAATTCACCTCCAAGGCTTTAGAGCCGCACTTTTTTCACCTTATCGATGCCCTTGAAAGCATTCTCCAAAATATCCCATGCTTTCTTTGTGGTGGTGGCCTGCGTAATCTTTTCAAAATGTTGTCATCGACGCCATGTTAGATGAGTGAAAGTGCCTTTTAATCTTTCACTTGGGCTTCTTTGACAGCCTTCTTCACGGCTTGGCTAGAACCGACCAAGTTTTTTGGTTTCACATATTCTTTTTCTACGGCCTCCCAAACATCTTGGCCACCAAGAAAGTTCTCATTTGGATGCTCCACCTTTCATAGTTGTCTTTCACGAGCGTTGGGAAATGAAGTGCTTCACTTGTTGCCACCATTATAACCTCCGCTCTGGTACCACTTCGTTACGTGAAGGGCACAATATAAAAAGATGCAACGGAAATACTTAGAGTATTATGGAAGAGGAGGAACTGGAGAGGAGAAACACTCAATAATATTTTTGTCTACTCAATCAACACTTCTTTTCATAAATCAACTTACTCACTCATTTTTTTTTCATTAGATTAACAAAAGGACTAGGAGATGCACCTATTTATGATACTACAATGAAAAAGACTAGAAAAGACATTACAATACTCATTTATCTTCTAAAGATAACTCCCCTAACCTTTCACTTTTCATCTTTTTATTTAATCACTCATAAGTTAGAAGTAACTCCTCTAACCTTTCACTTTTCATTTTATCTCCATTTATGCATGTCTTGATTCTTCCATATCTAGTGTCATAACTTTGTTGAATCAATATTAACTCTAACCATGTTTAAATGTATGATTCCATTTTAGTTCCTTGTCAGATCATCAACGTAGCCGGCAACAGAAGTGGAGTTTTACTTGCATTTCCAAAGGGAAAAGAACATAGAGAAAGATTATCCATCTTTTTGTTCAAACATAATGTTGGAAAGAGGATAGGAGAATCTGGCAGGTTGGTACATTGTCTATAGAGGAGTGTGACTATGACAATGTTTGATTGAACTGCTGAACATATGTTTATTTGTGAACTGATGCTTTTTGATGTTATACTCAATAGTTTGACATACCTGTATCCATCGCCATTAGCACCACATTTGTTAACAGATTGTGGACACCCTTTCCCTGAATCAGTACAACAAGGGGCAAACACTCAGGGGAGCTAAGAAACAGATTATTCAGAGCTTTATGGAATCTTGTATGTAGGTAGCCTTTATACATCATGATGAATCTTGTGAACATAGCAAGAATACTAGATTTACATTGCAATTCATTTTTACTGATAAGGCTGCTATTGCCAGACCATCTGCATTATCTTTTAGAGAAATAACTTGATCTTTTCTGGGCATGGCATTTAAGAGACATTACTTTGAGTAATTAACACCTCCACTGTAAGGCATGATGCTACTGACTCTTGTTGTTCACTGTCCGAGCCGATAATTACTAACTCGCTAGTTAGTCTCTTGTTCTTGTGCCCAAAGATATTTTGGACCCTGCTTTCCTGCTTGGTCTTGCTCATCTTTCTGCCCTTGCTGGTTCTGTCCTCATGTCCCTTCATGTTGGTGTTGTCTCCTTTTTATTTTTTTACGAATGCCTATTCTTTTGCTACTAATTCATATCCAAATTTGACATTATATTTACCAAAGTTGGTGTACCACCATCGACATTGATCCTTGCATCTTGTTAGAGACAATGGTGTTTAAAGAATAGCTATGCAATCTGAAGCCTTACAGTTTTAGCAATTTTTTCTCACTTAGTTCAACTAGTAAATGTACTAGTTGCTGACTTGCAGCAACCAAAGCCTTTGGTTACTGCAACGAGCAACCAGGTTCTGGCAGCTCTCCACGAACACTTCTCCGAGATGGTCTTGTAGTACCTAGTCAAGATACTTACGAACGGTAGCATATGGAGATCTGCACAGAATGTTTAGACTAAAACTTTATCCTGGAATCAAAGGGTAGACTCACTAAAAAGGTAGTGATATATTCCATATTTCTGTGTTCTTGCACTGTACACAAATTGTCATCCTTTAAATACCAACAAAACTAAAAGTTTAAAGGTTTCCTATGACATATCAATGTACAGTGGCGCTATTGATTTTATATAGCATGTTAACAGTTCTTGTTGTTCTCACGTCTTTCTGTATGCTATCTTCTTTTAAATTCTTACAGAAATATGGAACACTTTGCAGATATATTAGTTATTGGTATTACGAAAGTCACTATTCACTAGTCACTGTTCATTCTATAATGATTTCTCAGAATCTTATGTTTGGATGCACTTTTATCTATTTGTCTCCTTAACGTATGAATTTGCTACCTTGCTTATACTTAACTTCGTTGCTGTAAGAAATCTATCAACAGAATGTGTTTTTGTACATGCGTTTGTCAAACTTAAACTCAAGTTGCATATTGATTGAGCAGTTTTTGTCTCTAAATTCTCCATCAATGCCAGGCTTGTGTTATAGTACCCCTATTCCCTGTACTCATTTGTCTTCTAAAATCATGCTTATTCTTAGACATTTTTTAAGTGTTTTTGGTCCCTTCAAGAAATAGATAAGTAGATTAAAGAACAATATGCAGTACTTAGTAGTACATTTAGGTTCATCGGAGTTCACTTGGGCCTGACTTTACCAACTGAACTATCAAACAACTCTCTCTATCTCTCTTCACTCACCACTACCAGCCCTCCTAGCTCTTAAGCAAACAAGAAAAACCTAACAAAGTCTAGAGGTAGAGAAAGTAGCATAGATATAGTGTCTGCTATGTACATATTGAAAGAAAGTGGAGTGGCTTTTTGCTCGCTGTTCTCTTCTTCTTATTGGGTTATGTTCTGGGTGTTTCTCTGCCTGCCTCGGTGGTTACATTTGTTGGGTGTTGAATGAATGAGCTCCAACTGTTTCTGCCTTGTAAGTAATTTTATGTTAGAGGGTGTTTATCAGTATATGGTTTAATTCTAAAGAACCTCTGTTATCTAAGCGATCAGACGCTTTTGTGGATGAAGAAACTGAGGAAAGGTTACTGAAAGATTGGACAGTACATAGGGATTTTGCATCGGTTTTTGGGTCTATCAGATTGAACAGATTAGCTTATGCTATGAGTCAAAAACTTTAAATTGAAGTATATGGTAATGGATTCAGATCTTCATCATCATCGTCATTCCCACCAGCAGATTAATTCTAGAAATGGCGTGGTGTTTATGGAGGAGTTGAAGATTGTGACCCCTTTTGAACCCTAGGCATTCAAGCACCGAAGCGGTAGGCATTCAAGCACCGAAGCGGAGTGCATTATTGCTAGGTTCATGTCTAGTGAGGGTGCTGAAGGCTCGACAGCTTAGAATGCCTCTGATCAGATTAGCATACTAACAAAGTTATCCTTGCTACAATATATAAACACCCAAAGGGCTACAATTTTCATTTTTGATTCCACCTGTGCATATTAAATCTGTTTATATGTTTGCTTAGTCTTTTGATTCCGTCGTATCTACTTGTGCTTCTTTATAGCATTGAAGAGAATCCCATCAACATATAATCTTAATATAGTAATTGAGTGATACAAATGGAATTTCTGGTAGCAGTAACTCAAATTTTAAGAACAAATGTAAGCATGGAGCAGGCAGATCATTTGCATACTTGAGGCCCGACAATGATGCATAATGGTTGTGGTGAAAAAAGAAGCATTTTGGAGATTCCGACTATTGAGCTTGGCCAAACAATTCTAGAACCAGGAACTAAACTTGCGTCACATTTGGGAGTTCTCGCATGCAACATGATATTGTCACCAATAAATTAGGTTGAGTGGAGGAAGGTACCAAAGCTTAACAAGGATGCTATATGGAACCGCATCAAGGTATAAAGTTATTTAATATGTGTAATAGCTGAATTCTTTTGTTTCCATACTTGTTTATGTAATTGGTATTTATTTATTGCATTAAGTCTACTAAGATAAGGACTATTGTGATTATGAGAGAATTCTTGCAGCAATTCAATAAGAAGGTAGTCCCAGGCTCTCACAGTAGATGATGTTTGGCCAAGGATGATGAGTTATCGCTAGCTTTGTTCTTTTTGGAGACGTAATGGCGCGCTGGAACGGTTTTGAAAATTTTAAATTTTAGTTGCAGCTATTGAGAACTCATAAAACTTGAACAATTTGACATGGGAGATAATGTTGTTGTTCCACGTGTTATCTCCTTTCATCTTATTTACTAGCCGCCCTCATATTTAAGCCGTCTCTCTGTTTTCTTCTTCTCAAAACTCATTACAGCAGTTGGTCTCAGCGGATTTTGATTTTCTAAAAGGGTGGTAAGGTACTTGTTTGAAGATGATGTCAGATTCAATCTGGAAAAAGAGACATTGGTTTGTGATGCAATTTCCAAAGTTACTGGAAATAATTGCAATAGGGTTCGCTTGTTCTGCTTTCTTTGATGCATGAAAAGCAACCATTCTCATCTGTTAGTTTATAACTATCGTTATACTTGGCATTTGGCATAGTTCTGAAGTGAAGTCTTTGGTAAACCATGACGTCCTTGAGGACCAAAAACTTGACTTTGGTCATGAGGAGCCTGCCAACTAACATGGATATGTAAACAGTTCTTATTCTTAGTTTGGCAATGTTATTGAGAAATATTAACCACCACTACTGGTGCATATTAGGTCTCTCAGGCATTCAACTTTGTGATCAAAGCCCTCTATTTTTAGTAGTTACCTTCATGGTTGTCATCTGATAACATAGCTATACATTAGGCTTGTAGACTGCAGTATCACTTTGTTATTCCTTTATTGGATATAGAATGTGCCCCTTGATGAGGCTGGGTGTCTAATTACCATATAGTTCAGGATGCAAAGATCTGTGTTGACTAACGAAATATACCTCTTTTGGTGAATTAGATGGTTTTGCTTTTAGAATTTTGTTTTGCCAGCTAATGCTTATGCACCATCTATTGTATCCTCACAAAATGCATTGAATAGTGTATAAATAACGGTTACTACTAGGGAATCGAGAATCCCCCCTCCAATAGTGAACCGACTGCTCCATCCTATCTTAAATGAATAGCATAAGTCGGAGTGGTTTGGTTCAATACGGAGTTGGATCATCACTTTCCTACTACTATCTTGATCCAGTGTCAGTTTCTTATGCCTTAATCTAGGTACATAATGCAAAGTAATATTCATGCATTTTCTTTTGTTTGATGTTTAGCCATATAGGAGTAGCATCATACAAAGGAATTATCAAATTTAGTTGAGATACTTGTATAAATGTTTACTTGAGTGCATGGATGTTTTTCATATGATTATCTTTTCTTTTGTGTAACTAATGATTACATATGATCTAATTGTTCAAGTTTCTCAACATAAAAAACAAAGAAGAATTTCGTCACTTTGAAAATGTTGAAAAATAAGATGCAAGAATGAAATGGGGTACGCAGACGAGTCTTTATCTTGCTTAAAGCATTCCGTTTGTTGACTAGTTCTTCTGTTTAATTCGACTTGTGTTATACGAGTTAAATTTATAGCCTTCTTTGTTAATTTTTTTATTTCCAGGTTTATATGTTAGATGCTTTTGTTGGACTTAAAAGAACCGATACGCACTAGATGACATTTTGGATGGGATGTTTAAATCTTTAGGTTTGGTTGTTCAATGCCATTACATTTACTTGTTTTTGAAATTGAGAAGTTTTGGATGGTTATATTATTAGGATGTGAATGTTGGATATGGTATGATTGAATCACATTAGCTTGTTTCTACAACGATGAGTTTATAAGCACGTTTAATCAACTTCGTGTTGGATTGGAGTAGTGATTACTTAAATACTTCACTTTCACGTCTAAGGCCAATGTTTCCTTGACAAATTTCAGAATATGCGAGGCAAAAAGCTGGCTACAATTGTTTAAAAGTGCCGTAAGTAGGAAAACCGTTTTAAGATAATGCCGCAAAAACAAAAACTGGCACTTAATGCAAATGAAAGATAATGCCACCAAATAAAAACTGACGCTTTAACGGAAGTGTCGTTAAGTTAGCAACAATTTTGTCAAAGTGTCGCATATCTTAGTTGACTATTGACCCCAAAAGAAGCACTTGAAAGTGTCGCAAGTTTAACGCCTATATGTCTAAAAAGTGAGTCTAACGCCAACATGTCTAAAAAGTGTTGAAAAATTCCCGATGGACGAATTTCCGATGCTTGTAAAAAGAGTTGATAAAGTGTCAGGAAACCACTTTGCGAAACTTTAACTATCATTGGCGACACTTTTTTAATGTCGCCTAAACTCCCTTTTTTTGTAGTGGTATCTAAGCACTGCCGGGGTGGCTTTACTATACTGTATTGTTCATGTTCAATGTTATTTATTTCTGTTATTTATTGTACCTAAAATATTTTGAACTATTTATTGATTTTGATGGTTTGAGTTGATATTCTTCTCTATGTTTATATTGAAATGTTGTGGTTTCATTTAAAAAAATTATCATTTGACTGTACATGACAGATCATTTGAATCGCTTTATTTTTAATCTTTGATGGACCTTGCTGAGCTTTCAAAAAATCACTCTTGTTTGACTTCCTTTTCGCATGTGATAACCAAAAAATATATCGCATTGGGTATGGATTAGAGTCGAGCGAGCGGGTTATTCTAAGTTCTAGTATTACTCATTAGAACCCCTGCATGAGTAAATTCTGTTTAACTTGCTCTATAGAGAACTTAAATCTCTTTTTGTTTATCACCAGACATCTTAATGATTTGAGGAATTGTAATGATTAGAAGCTCTGATCTAAGTGTTAAATTTGGTTATTTGAATTGGGTTTTTATGTCTTTAAGTAATTATTGTTTTAACGCTCCAGGAGTTCGGAGTGTTAAGGCTCTAAATTTTTCGGATGTTACAAGCACCTTCCATTGCTTCCAACTAGTCAGTTGACTCGGGCTCGATGTTTGTCTACTTGTCCAACACATTCCCTTGAGAGAACATATGAATTGTTTGACAAGGAGGTCTCTTTCTATGTCAGCGTTGTTGCAAGTTTTGACAAAGTGAGCGACGTGTTTCTTGCAGTTGCCTCATGTTGTCAATTCCCTTCATGTAAGGTTTTGAGTACATGAGATTGTTGGGAGATGGTCCTCCGTATTGAGCCATGATCGTGTTTGTTACCATATCTTCCAGTTATGGAATGGAAAGGAAGCAACGGAGGTGGACTTGTTCTCTTTGCTTCTGAACCCGCTAGAAGTGGACAAATCATGATGTCCATTTGCACTACCTTTCTTCGAGGGGCCTTGACTTCACTACGATTATAATCCTCATTGGTTTGCAACTCCAATAGATTCATGAGAGTCAAAATCTAGAATTTATTTTCTTCTACGGTCTTGGTCAGTTTTATAAAGGCCCGAGACATAGCGGCTAGCTGCTCCTTTATGGACATGGATCCGGTCATCATGATTTGCATGGCAAGGGAAGGTGGGAATGTATGTGTAGTTCAAAGCATGTTGGGGACATAGGGTGTTCTGAGCTCGCTGGGGAAGATCTAGACTACCAGCCAGTGTTAGAGTCAGCATCGAAGGAGTACTGGAATAATGGTTGAGGCATTTCCTAATGGGTAATCTCCTCTAACCCAAAGTGGTGGATTTTTTTTTCCTGATACCCTACTTTTCTCGTAACCGGAGTGGTAACCTTCTTGAATTACATGCATGACTTGGCAAGTGGCTTTGATACCGATGCTACCACCGTAGTAGGGATAACAATCTTATTTTATGCCCTGGTTCCAGTCACAAGGCCAGTAGAAGTGCTGCTGCTACTGTTTCTCGTGACGACACTTTTCGTGGTCCTCGGCTTGAGCCTGTTGCACTTGGTGCTATTAATATGGTGAAGGTTACTTGAAAATATGAGAGGCAGAGTGATCCCACTGCGGGTGCCATAAATTTGTACACAAATTTTATGTTTATAACTACGAGAGAAGAAACAATGCATAAAATTCAGTTTAATTTTGAAAATAAAGGGTTACACCACTCTATAGTTTTTACACATAATAAATGTAAGCTCCTCTGATTCGATCTCCGATTGTGTCATGATCCGAGGACTTAAACAGCTTGATCTTGAAGCGTTACTTTGAATTCTTCCTTGAAGGCGATGCCTGACTTGTACAATCACCGGGGTGAATCTCCATTTGATATTTAAGATCGAATATAAATTAATCTTTATCCTTGAAAATGCTCGATTCAAGAACGGCTCGACACTAATGCCTATTGTTCTTCGGATGAAGCACATTGGGACGTGGAGTTCTTGTGACAGATTTTCCGCAGAGCTTCAGCTTTGTTTGCTGATACTATCTGTGCCCTCCTTGTCTCTCCAAATTCCTCTATTTATAGACAAGGTAGTGGGCTTAATTTTTTTAAAACCCATAATTTTGGCTTTGACTTTGTAATTAAAAAGACTTTTTTCTCCTTAATTCGACGTGAGTTTATTAATCAAATGAATTCATTTCCACTTAATTTAGAATTCATTTCTTTTAGTCAAAGGTAAATTATTTTCTTTCTATGGTAGCATGACCACATACTTGGCCTAGACCAAATAAATTTACTTGGACTAGTTCTTCTAATTTAACTTTGATTCTTCTAATTTACCTTTGGTACAAACATATCATTTCGTTTGACTCCAAGTCAGTATTTTGACACATGTTTTTCGTTTGACTCCAAGTCAGTATCTTGACACATGTTTTTTACACTGCAAAATATTTGATTAGTCACCAAAATTACCTACCATTGACTGGTAAAATAAGTTTCAGTGTCTAAAATGCATGATCAACTGATAAGTATTGAAGACATCCAAAATCCAAATGCAAACTTCTAGACATAACTTACATCAACGTTCTATGAAAACTTTAAAACAAACACTCCAATAGGATGTGCTTGATGCTTAAAATTTCTTTTCTTGTGATCTTCTTGCATGACAGAGCAATAATCTCATCGTGATCTAAACGCGGGTATGCAGCAGTAGTCTCATGTGTGAAAGCATCGTGAGGCACTGACCCTCCCGCTTGAGTAGGATCTTCGCTGGATCTGTTTCTGCTCCCACTCTTATTTTTTAGCTCTTAAGTTTCATATGCTATCCATCTGCAAACAACCCGTGCCCACACTCTAGACGCGATTCAATGTTTGTTAAATGTTTCCAATCCTCATATTGGTGCACATTCCAGCAACAGGGTCTTAGCTTGTTCACGTGAATCCTAAAGCCATCCACCCATACTTTCTTTTTTTGTGGGCAAATAAGGTCTATCTCCCGATAACCTCCTGCTCTGATGATGAAAACTAAAAGCCTCTTAGCTTAGCTTTTGCATGGGCCGTCGAGTTTGGGGTTACCCTCCACAAGAGTCGGGGTTAAACTTTTTGGGCTGTTACTGCTATTGGACCTAGCACTTGGGTGCTTATTCTACATGGACCGAATATTACGAGCTAGAGTGCTTAAAGTCGCCATCTGTTTGGAGTCCACTAGTGATTTACTTATGTCCTGTAACATTGAAGATAGAGGATAGTATGGGCAATCTCTATCATTGAGTTGCACCGAGACTGTGCTATTAGCCAAGGAGAATCATATATAAGGCTGTTGACAAAAAAAATATATTCACCTCCTCGTAACATTTTGCTTTGGTATCCATTTGACCTGCACTTCTTAGATTTATATTGATTGGCTTATTAAGATCTACCCCGAGAGATCTTTTTTCTACTATTGAACTCATGTTTAGGTTGCCACATTTTATCTCGAATTATGGACAAGCCTTGGTTTGAGCAAAGAGTGCATTTCTAAGCAACTTTACTCGGGCGAGACTCCTCGGTGGACTCGGCTCAAGCATGGTCTCTGCAAAGATAAGTACTTAAATCTTAAGATTGTAAAGGTTTTCTACGCGGGAAATTATGGTCGGAGAAAAATAATTTGGTGGTAACCGTGCTCAGAGTTAATCTCTATAGAAATGTCTTTGGATTATGAATCCTGAGGGAATTTCTGCGTAGAAAATTATCCAAGGACAGGTTTTCTTGCGCGGGGAACCTTGCTTGGACTTGGTCTTTATGGAGATGGCCCTTTAAATCTTGAGATCACAAGGGACCGTCATTCGTCGAATATGGTCCCTAAGAAGTATGTTGTAGGTGCTAAGATCATCATAACTCAAGTTCTAATCCTTTGATACGGTTTATAATGAGACATTCCTTAGGAACTTGAGATCCTTAAAAGAGATGGAATATTGTGATCTCTAGTGGAAGTTGCTTTTGTTTTTGTTTCGATCCTCTCTACGGAATATGTAAAGCTTTGGGCATGCAAAGTGCAAATGATTCTACCAGTTAACTTACTTAAAATGTCATCATCTGTTGAAAGCAAGTATATCCCATGTAGCCTATTGGTGAGGTCTTAAACAAAACCGAAGGATGAAGGTTGATAAATCTCACATTACATGTTTGATATTCTCTCGAGGCTTGGACTTAGGCCTAGCCTTCTCAGAACTTGGGCTGGTGAGATCAACCCATAAAGAGAATAGAACATTGAGTTCATGTAAATTCCTTGAGGTGATGAGATTGACCGGATTGTAAAGAATGGTTTTCAGGTACACTATCATTTCCATATCTTTCATTTTAATTTTAGAATATATGCTAAGGATGTACATTTCAGGTGAGTAAAGTGAGTGATATGTGGAGAGATTCGTGGAGGTTGTTTACACTTCAAACATTTGAATGTTGAAATTTAAGATGCATGATAAAATGAGCAGTCCACGAATAGTGTGGCACACCACCTCAAAAAAAAAAAAATCTGGAGTCGGCATCTTATTTAATTAAAAAGAAAATAATAAAAATGTAGGAATGACTCTAAAGTGTCCAAAAAGAACAACTTGTCTGTCGAAACCAAGAGACAGGTCTGGAGACTAAGTTACACAATCAGAAGTTGTTAGGCACCCGCCACACCTTTTCGGTCTTTACTTCATTTATAATGAATATTGACTTTAAAAAACACATAACATATAAAATACAGTACAACTTACTCCAAGTTAATTTTTAGATTTTGGCTTAAACTCGATAGCAAGGGGGTCAAATTGCCTATATATCCAATCGGACTAACAGGAATCAATCCGTCATAATTCGACAATGGTCATACAGGGAGTGATGTACATTTTAAGACTTAGACAAGAAATGGAAAAATACTCTTTTTTTGTTGTTTTTTAAATGAAATTTGACTATGGGGGAGGTATGACAATCTATATCATTTCTACCCTAAGAAAGCTTATTAAAAATTACCTCGCGATGTAATTTGTCGGGACGACTGAAGGATTTTCTTCCTAGAATCCACAATCCAAAGAATGAAAAGATTGTTTGACGAGGGGTTTGAGTGGCTAAACTTCTCGAGAGAGCAAGAATATTGTGATACCTGAAAATTAAAAAAAATAATGTAATCATGAATTAGATTAATTAAAGGAAGTTATTTTTATTGGTATCATTAATTTAGTGATAATTAAGTGCTAGGAAGTTAAATGAGGGGTTATGATGGCCTTGGGGTAAAAATATAATTTTACTAAAATAGTGGGGTCAAAATGTAATTTTGAAAAGTTAGAGGGCAAAAATATAATTTTAAAAAATATGATGAATGGGATGCAAGGTGTTATAAGGGAGGGGAAAATTTAGAGATGATGACACATCCTACTTACAACAAGTTGACTAAGCATTTGTAATAAACACACACACACACACACACATAATGGAATAATGTGGATTTAAATTAGAGAGGGAAAACAAAAAAAAGGATAATTGCAAAAAATAACCTCGTAGTTTGTGCCATTTTCAAAAAGACTCATGTTGTTACAAAAGTTGCAAAGGAACACCAGAGGTGACAAATGTGTTGCAACCGAAAAAAAAAATCGTTAAAACTAACGGCCTATGATTTTCACGCTCCTAAATAGTGCGTTTGGTAGAGATTAATTCAAAAAAATGACAAAAAATTCCTCCATTTCTTCTTCTCTCCCCAAATCCTAATTTTTTCTTTCCTACTCCAATCAACTAGACCCTAAACGTCGCTGCCTTCCTCATCACAATAGTCGTCGGCTCCACCCAATCGTCTGTTCTTATTAGCCCTTTCAAGCCAAAAGCCTAGCCGCCACCCTCATAACTAAAAACGTAGTCTCCACCTTCAACAAACTCCATCCACCACCACCGTCCCCTTTCTGCCACCACACAAACTTGTGCCCCTACACTGCCACCAATCCCCTCACTGTGAGCCACCGGTGTAAGCCCTTTCACAATCCCGCCTCCACCATCCTGTGTGCCACCCATAACCGGCACCACCATCTGCCTCATCCAATCCTACAGCCACCAACTGTTGCCCCTATCTTGTCAAAGCCAACAACTCCACCTAATCCCGCTGGCGCTATCACCACCCAAACTTATCGCACAAAAATTTGCACAAACTAAGATTAATCCCACTGCGGCCATCGACAATTTAAACCCTAATAGTACAAACTAAGATCTAGGTTTTCAAATTGTAATGTGCGATTAAAACCCTAGATCTGAGCTTGTGCAATTCGAGTAAATCAGATCTAAGTTTTGGCAGGGTAGTGGTGGTGATGAAAGAGAACAACTTCGGCCTGTGAAAACGACAAGAATGGTTGGGTGATGGTGGTAGGGGTTACGTGGTCGAGAGAGAGAGAGAAAGAGAGAGAGAGAGAGAGAGAGAGGGGGGGGGCTTGGGCTTGTATCAATGAAGGGCAAGCTAGAGTAGCGGCGGTCAGGCTAGAGTGGTGGCGCGGCCCCTTTGCTCGAGAATTTTGATGTACAGAAAAAAATCTTAGGATTTATAGAAAAGGTTCTTTTGGAAAAAAATTTCATTTCGTTAAGAAAACCGTTAGTTACAATTTTTTGGACAATTTTTTCATTTCGCTACGAAAACCATTAGTTGCAACACTTTTGCAATCGTATTTGTTCTTTTGCAACTTTAGTAACAACAGAGGTCTTTTTACAAATAGCCCAAACCTCGATGGTATTTTTTACAATTATCCCAAAAAAAAGTAAACAGTGGTCGTGAAGTAATAATAGAGGAGGAAAGAAGAGAAAGCAGTGAAGAAAAGAGGAAGAGAGAAGGAGAAAGAAAAAGGAAGGAAAAGAGATACTATCAAACCATAGGGTAAATCTCTCTCCCTCTCCATTTCCAATTAGGGTTTTAACTAAATTAATTTTTGTGTATGTGTGTAGGGAAGGGGGGAACACACTGCTGCCATAGCAGCAATATTGCTGGGTGGTTTTCTTGGTGCAAAGGTGGGTGAGGATGGGTGATGAGGAAGAAAAGATATAAGGGGAAGAGGTGGGGTGGTGTTGTGTGTGTTTGTGAGGTTGTGGGGGGCTGTGTGTGTGTGTGCGCGCGCGCGCGCATGGGGAAGAGGGAACACTGCTACTGTGTTGCTAGGTAGTTTGTTAGTGTTTTGAGGGTGCAAAGGTCGGTGGGGGTAGGTTATGAGGAAGAAAATATGGAAGGGGATGGGTGGGGTGGTTTGTAAGGTATGTATGAGTGGGAGGATGGTTAGGTGCATGAGATGGGGAGGAGGGGAAGGAGGGAGCAGCGGCAGCTGTCGCTGTGTTGTGCTGTGTTTGATGCATGTTGATGATGAACAGTGACTGCAAGTGACACAAGGTAGCTAGGGTTTAGAAAGTCCACTTTTAAACTTTTTAAAAATTGTTCAAGGAAAATTTGGCCAAAGTACAAAAAAGAGAGCCAAGTTAGTTTTAGGATATCTGTACTGTGGAAAAATTTTAGATTCTTCTGAGGTTGGGAAGGAGGTTAGCATTGGGAAGGAGGTTAGCAGACACAACTATTTTGAAACTTTATAGTGAAATTTAAAATACTAAACTAATGTGGTTAGGTGCAAAAATTTTATGACGACCCTAGGATGCTGAGATATTTCATCTTCCAAAATTTTGGGTCGTTCTGAATTCAATAGCTACTTTTGGCTCAATTGACTTTTAAGCACTTGGTCCGGACACCGGTTCAAAATTTTCGCTCCAGCAAAATTTTTTTAAAATACTTTTTAGCTCAAAAATAACTTCAGGATGCTTAAATAAAATTTTAAGGTGTTTTGATATTTTTTTTTGTGCTAGAAATTCTCAGGGGCGTTTTGGTAATTTGTCACTCAAAGGGGGGTATTTTGGTATTTTTTTTCTATAAACTCTCCGAAGGACTTTTTGGTTTGAGAAGTGGTGTAAGACATCTGAAAAGTTATTTTAAATTAATTTGAGATGTTAGTTGGGGCGATGACAGCCTGAGGGTGTTTTGATAATTTTACATAAGTTAGGGAGTGTTTTGGTAATTTTTTCTTAATTTTTTTTGAAGGATAATTTATTCCAGAAATGAATGTAGTACATCTGAAAAAGTGATTTTCAAATGATTTTGGGGTGTTGGTGGTGTAGCGGCCATCAGGGGTATTTTGGTAATTTGCCATGTTAATGCTAAATTTTTGGGTACGCGTGTAATTAAATGTCCTGAGTGACGGGAACCGCAATGCTGGTTATACATCTTAAATTAAGGTTTCTTAGTGTGGATGCGTCATTAAGGCTAGGTTAAGGATTTGACTCTCGGATCGGAATAACTAGCCATCATAAGACGCTATGAACGGTTAAATCGGAAGGGGTAGGATAAAGTGAGCTTTTATGTTTCAAATGATGTTTGACGAGCAAGGTCTGATTTAATTAGGTGATCCAACTCGTTGTAATCAAAGATTGCGAGTTGACAAACTTTTGGGCCGAAGGCTAATCAGGTAAAGGTAATGCGGATTCATTGTTTTGATTAGCATGCCATGTTGATGACATTTTTGTTAAATTCTTGTTATTATGATTTGACACCGGTAGTCATTGTGACCGGTATTCGTTTACTTGAATTATGCTGTTAAGGACTTAGGGTAGAATAATTTCACTTGGTTCGTCCCGTTGATGAAGTTTGGTAAGAATAATTTGTGTCCTAGTATGCTATGATTCGATTCGATTAGCATACCTGACGTTGGTGATGATATTGCATGGGGATTGGGTGGTTGTTGTGAGATGTCGGCAATTATTGATAGCCGATATTTTTCTTGATTGAGATCGTTATTAAGGACTTATGGTTATGTTTCTCTCAAGTTTGCCCTGTTGTTGATTAATGATGTTAAGTAGAATGGATACGTTGTTGTGGTGTAATGTCAGCACTGATTGGTAATCGATATTTCTCCTATTTAAAAACGTCGTTGAGGGCTTGTGGCAAATTTCTCCAGAGTCCGCCTTGTCGTTGTTTGGTGATGTTATGTAGAGATTGTTGTGCAATGGTTATGAGATGTCGTTAACTATTGATGATGGATATTCCTCCTAGTTAAGAGCGTTGTTGAGGACTTATGGTTAAATTTCTCCCGAGTCGATGCTTATGCTGAATCCCTGTTATTATGTTTGAAACATTGGTTGATCATTTGACCTGGTATCTCTTATTTGGGTCATACTATTGAGGACTGAAGTGGAATAATTTTTCCTTAGTCCGCCCCGTTGATTGTTGTTTCAGCTGTAACACAATTAGGCACAAACACTATTTGTGAGTTCCCTTTTTTATGACAGCGTCTCTTTTAATTATTTGAGACTAAAATGAACATCTCGTATAATGGGACATCAAATGAGGAAGATGGCCTATGAAATGTGATCACTGGCAAAAAAGGATCTATGGCACTCGAGTCGAGTCTATCGTTTCGGTCAAGTCCAGTCTGTCGTATTTGAGTCTAAGTCTGCATTGCATTTGATTTTATTTTGATGTTAATGATTTTAATGACTTGTATTTTATTGATGTTTACTTTGGTGATTCTTGTATTAGTGTTCACTTGCATAGTTAGTCAGTCAGTCAGTCTTGTCCATGAAGATGTGGATAATGTTGTTCTTAGCCTTGAAGCTGCTCAGTCTAACGAAAGAAAATATCGTTTGACAAATTACGTTGATGCTGAAATTTATTGTAAACTCTTGATTCATTGTTATCGTGAGATGATTATTAATCCTCTAAGTCTCTCCAATCACTTCTACACGATACTCCTCGTGTTGTCTTTACTGGACTATTTGCGCTCATTCCTTATGTTGTGTTGTGCAAGCTACAAGATTGACTAAGGAGAACCCTCCAGGAAGGGAAAGGAAACAAGCTAAAAAAGTTGAGCAAGAAGATAAGTTAAGTGAGGTAAGATAAGCTAGGAATGGTAAGACAAATGTTGAGCTGCGAGATAAGTTGATAGGAGTTACACGGCGACAGTTGTGTATTACATTGTAAATCTATATGTTGTTTAAGGACTTGAAAGTCTTTAGTTGTAGTATGATGTATGTTTGTAAGATTTTTTTTTCAAGGACATATTTGGAGCGGTTTGATGATGTGTAAAGGTGTAGTTGCTCAGTATTCTACATAGGGCTTTGATTGCGATTATGATCGATAACTCAGCCCGGTGATATCACCAAGGTTGAGGGTGTTGCAAGTATCACTTTAAGGGGAATTAGCATGCAAGCTCTTGGACAGACTGAAAATCGACCTCCGACCTCTTAAATGAAGGCCAAAATGCCTTTTTATAGTGATCAGGGTCGCAGAATCTGATAACATTGAGGATGCCAATCTGCATAACTAGAGATAAGTCAGAATAAGTGATAAAATGACAGATTGACAAAAGTCAACTAACTGGCCAGTTTACCGAATTTATTAAAAATGATTTTTCCCAAATCTCGAGGCATTATCTACCCCTATTTTTGGTAATTATCTCTGAAATTGCAAATGAGATGTACTAGATTTGGTATAAGTTATTTCCTATCAAAAAATGAATTGATTTGATCATTATGTCAAGGATAAATTATGGATTACTGCCCTAAGTTATCTAGATAAACTACATCAATTAGAATAATCTAGACTCTTGGACTGGACTCGACCTAAATGGACTAGACTAATGCTTTGTACAGAATTCGGACTGGACTAAATTAATTAAATTAAACTAGACTGAGTTAATTAAATAAAATCGGACTGAATTACTTAAATAAATCACATCACTAAGCTCAAACCTAATAATGTACTCTAAATGGTTATAAACTCCATCATTTAATTAATAAAAAATACTTAAAAAATAGGGTGTCTATAGAGCCCCACAGGGATGGAGCGCCTTTGCGGGTGAACATTATCGAAAATAAGGGACAACTCATTTTTTTTAGTTAAAACACGTCAAAAGACCAAATAACTCAATGACAGACTTACACAAGTATGAGGTCGAACTGGCAAAGGCTTCCTACATATCCTCTCAAGAGGAATCACACTAATGTAATTTGAGGAAAACTAGATATTGTTCAAGCCAGAGCCAACCGTAACAACGATTGGACATTAGACAATATGGAAGAGGAAACTCTTCCTGTTACTGAAGCCACTGAATCGATTTGGATGGTCAACTAAAAAAACTTAAGTCTAGATGTCGGAACCCCTATATTGATTTGGAAAAGGTCGTATAGACATACAAAAGAAATATCAAACTTGTCCGTTACCAGAGCCCTCAAATTGATCTGAAAAGGGTCGACTGACTACATGTAACCGATTTGAATGGTCGACATACAAGGGTAGAGCTAGATACCGGAGCTCCTAATCGATTCGAAATGGTCGTCTAGACATGTAAGAGAATCTTGTATGTTACCGTAGCCTTCAAATCAATTTGAAAGGCTCGGCGTACAAGATGAACACAATTTTGATCGTTACTAGAACCCTCGAATCGATTCGAAAGGGTTGATGGACAAAAAAGAAAATAACTTTGAATGTTACCGGAACCCTCGAATCGATTTGAAAGGGTCGACGAACAAAGAAAAAGTTTAACTAAGAGCCAGTGCCGACAATGTTGTAAATCGATTGGTCATTGAATGGCAGAAGTCAGGTCAACAATTATTTAACCCTAATGTGGATTGAGAATTGAGTGTTTGAATATGAATTAGAGGTTTGTGTATTTAAAAAACTTATATTTTTAGCGACGGATTTTATTCCGTAACTAAAAGTCTTTGATTAAAGTGTACTGAACACCTTAAAGCAGCGGAATTTCCAGTCGCTAAAGTTATCACTGACGGACTGTTAGCGATGGAAATTCCGTCGCTAAAAGTCAATACTTTTTGTCTGCGGGCTTTTAGCGATGGATATTCATTTGCTAAAAGTCCGTCAGTAATAACTTTAGTGACAAGAAATTTCTTCTCTAACAAATTTTCAAAATTATGAATTTTGAAAAAAGAAATTAAACAAAATACAAAAATTTTCTTTGGCGACGAAATGTCCATCGCTAATTAATTTATCATCCCATTATAAAAGTTGTTTTTTTTTTTTGCGACAGATTTCTAAATTCCGTTGCCAAACGTTTGGCGACGGGGTTTAATCCTAACTGACTCCATCGCTAAAAGTCCTTTTTTTGTAGTGCAAACAAAAGGGGCATACATCATTACTTCTGCAATGAAATTTAAAAAAGGCTGATTTAAGAGGAAGGGGGTCCCAAAGATCTTGCCAAAGCAAGGCCATGTGCTTGTGAGGGATAAATGAGACCCAAAATTTCTTCCAAACATTTAAAGGATTGAGTTGATTACTACAAAGCGGTGAACTCCAAAGATGCCTCGACTCAATGTGTGATGTTACAAAATGAATTTTTAATGCAATTATTATTCTCCTCAATTGTAACTCGATTTGTGTGCTTCAAGTCCTACGTAAAATGATATAACTTGATTTCGCATCAAAAAGGACTTTTTTTTTTAATTTGAAGACACAAATGCATTGGCTTCTTAACGTGATCAATTTCAAGAAAATAGCTTTGAGCAAACAAGTATTTTGTAATTGATTTAAAGATTCTTGTGAGCAATGTCTATGATTTTTTCCTAGGCTAACGCTCAATCTCTATTATTATTATTATTAATAAGAAGGCAAGGAGTCTTTTCGATAACTCTCACGAGACTTTTCTTGCGGCTTTAAGTTTTCTCTTTGTATTGGGATATTCCCCCAAGTTTGGCACCTTCTGAAATAGAATCTCTCCAGAAAAAAAAAAGTAAAAAACTATTTCACTTTGGTACCCACTGGCAATAGGTCCGCCATTGTTTGGAGGGTAATGTTAAGGTGAAAGTTATGAATATCCGATAGGAGAACTATCAATTTTTTTCAAGCTCTTGATACATCAAAAAACAATGAAGATTTTTTCTAAATTCATGAAAGATATGTTCATAACTGTATGAGAGAGTAACAAGAAACTTGACCACCTCTTGTTTTTAGCTACCTGATAATTATGCATTGATTAAATTTCAATATTTTAGGAAAAAAGGAATTGGAGTTTGCTTGAAAATAATACTGTCGATCAAATCATCTGATACTATTCATAATTAATGGCACCCGTGCACTAAAAGTGGATGTGAGAACCAGTGTTTTTGAAAGTTTTGTATTTAGCTAAAGTATGTCGTTAAAAGTTTACCCATTAGCTGTAATTATGCTGTATTGATGGTAAAAGAGAGGTAATTTAAGAAAATGGTCCTCAAAGTGTGGGGTCGTGCTCTAAATGGTTCTTCAAGTATAAAATGATTTTGTTTATCCTTGTATTCACTTTGGTGATTAGAAAGCCCCTTTTGACCATCAAACGAAGTTTCCAAACTTACAGTCCTTTGACGGAGGGGCAGTTTAGTAACTTCACGACTAATGGCCATGTTGCTACTAAAAATATGTTCCCCGCATATTTCGAAACCCAAGTCTGGACCGATGACCTGCAAGATAGAAAACGAGTGACCGCTGGGTGGGGTTCCTAACGGAGAACTCTCCGATGCTTAAGTCAAAGCACAGTTACATAATAATAACTTTGAAAAAGCATGAAAAAGACTGTGTCTTTGTGTGTCATTATTCTCATACCTGGGGGATAGATCCCTTTATATAGCTGTAGGAGAAGACTCCTAGTAAGACTGGGTTGTAGGTCAAATGTGTTAGGATCCTTGAGGATCACATCACGATCTCTGAGGATTCTTCTAGAATCCTGATAAGATAATTATCGATCTTTCAGTTGACTGGGATTGCCGGGTATCTTCCAATTATTGAGATTTATATTTGAGTTATATCATAAGGCCCCCACTTTCTTATCCAAAATACTTGGCTAAGGAAATTATACCTAGTGTCTTAAGACACGCACCAGGTTTGTGAGGGATTCTCTATTCACTTGTAGTGATAAATAATATTTCCCTACACCATGTACTCGGACCTAAGCTCTGGGGAGCTTAAGCGATGAAACTTTGCCCAAGTAGAGCACTAGAACTCTAGCTCTTGAGAACTACGTCTTTAGAATGTCATCTAAGCAGGCTCTTTGGAATCGTCTTTGAGAAGACGAATCGTTGGATCTCGAGATCCTTTAGAGGCTGTGCCCCGTGGTTGCCTCGCTAGGGAGAGGACACAAAGCTGCGCATGCAAGTCATTGCATGTGCTAAGTGTTTGAATGTCCCCTCGAGGGGTTTTACTTGACAAGGTAGTTTTCACCTCTCCTTTGGAGGGTGTTCGTTTTGCGCAAGTGTGTGTTCTTTAGCTTGAGCTGATCACATTGTGCTTGCGTTTTACTTTGACGCGAACTCTTACTATCAACTAAGAGCTGGCAAAGAGGCACCCTCATGCTTTGCTGAGTTTTAAATTGACAAAGAATGGTGGGGGATGAAGTCCCACATAGTGCTTTGCCGTTTCACAGGTAAGAACTGTAGCTAAACCGTTTGGATATAACTCGAACTCTATCCTATCACCCATGGGAGTGTTTGTCCCATGATCGACCGCCCTAGAGAGCTAGTGGAATGTAGAGTTCTGGTAAGTGCCCTTGAGAGCTGATGGAGAACATAGCTTATAAAAATACCCTCGGGGGTTTGACGGAACTTAGAGTTCTTGTCGTACACGCCCTCAGGGGAGGGTAGGATGAAGTACAAAGCTCATAAAAATACCCTCAGAGGTTTGACAGAACTTAGAGTTCTCTTCATATGCGCCCTTCGGGGCGGATGGAGCGCAAAGCTCGTGAAATTACCATTGGGGGTTTAACAGAACTAAGAGTTCTTGTCGTACGTGCCCTCGAGGGCGGATGGAGCGAAGCTCATGAAAATACCCTTGAGGGCTTGATAGAACTTAGAGTTCTCGTCGTAAGCGCCCTTGGGGGTTAATGGAGCTCAAAACTCATGAAAATACCCTCGAGGGTTTGACGAAACTTAGAGTTCTCGTCGTACACGCCCTCGGGTGGGGGGGATGAAGCACAAAGCTCATGAAAATACCCCTCGGGGGTTTGACGGAACTTAGAGTTCTTGTCGTACGCGCCCTTAAGGGCAGTTGGAGTGCAAAGCTCATGAAAATACCCTCGAGGGTTTTTATTTTCTTATGCACCCTCGGGGGCAGATGGAGCACAAAGCTCATGAAAATTCCCTCGAGGGCTTAACGGAACTTAGAGTTCTCGTCGTACGTGCCCTCAAGGGCGGATAAAGCGCAAAGCTCATGAAAATACTCTTGAGGGTTTGACAGAACTTACAGTTCTCGTCAGACAAGCCATCGGCGGTGGATAGAGTGCAAAGCTCATAAAAATACCCTCGGGGTTCAATGGAACTTAAAGTTCTCGTCGTACATGCCCTTGGGTGCAGATAAAGTGCAAAGCTCATGAAAATACCCTATGGAGTTTGACGTAACTTAGAATTTTTGTCGTACGTGCCTTGGGGGTAGATGGAGCGCAAAACTCATGGAAATACCCTCGAGGGTTTGACGGAACTTAGAGTTCTCATCGTACGTGCTCTAAGGGGTGAATAGAGCACAAAGCTCATGAAAATACCCTCGAGGGTTTGATAGAACTTAAAGTTCTCATTTTTATGCACCATTGGGGGTAGATGGAGTGCAAAGCTCATAAAAATACCCTCGGGGGTTCGACAGAACTTAAAGTTCTCGTCGTACGCGCCCTCGGGGGCAGATGGAGTACAAAGCTCATGAAAATACCCTCAAGGTTTGACATAACTTAAATTTCTCGTCATACGCGCCCTCAGGGGCAGATGGAGTGCAAAGCTCGTGAAAATATGATTGAGGGTTTGACGGAACTTAGAGTTCTCATCGTACGTGCCCTCAGGGGAGGATAGAGCGCAAAGCTCATGAAAATACCCTCGAGAATTTGATAGAACTTAAATTTCTGGTCGTACGCACCATCGGGGGCGAATAAAGTGCAAAGTTCATAAAAAAACCCCTTGGGAGTTCGACAGAACTTAAAGTTCTCGTCGTATGCGCCCTAGGGATGGATGGAGCGCAAAGCTCATGAAAATACCCTCGAGGTTTTCATGGAACTTAAAGTTCTCGAACTTGTTGCCGCGGTGCCCAATGAGAAGGTGAGGGGTATTGAGCTCGTAAAATGGCCACTGTTATAAAGCCCTCCCCCCCCCCCCGGTCTAAGAAGTAACATGGCATCAAGTTCGTAATATTGTTGATACCACAAGATATAGAGCCCCCTGCCTTTGAGAAGGTGTGTATATATAAAGATGACTCTTTAGCCTATATGTAGGGCTCGGTCGTAAGAAGACCTATAGGAGTGATATAACAGACCATAATCCACCTGCTAGATTGAACGAGCATATAAAGCCAGAGGATGTAGAGTCTGTTTGAGAAAGATATCAATGGATGATCAATAAAGTAGTTGTCGTAGTTTATCGATATACTAGGAAGCAATTAGATTCAGTTTGCTGGTTGCATGAGCTTGAGCTTACAGTTGCACCAGGCATAACTGGCGATGAGTTCTAATTCACTAGATACAGTGGCAGCATGTGTGCTTCCATCATTGTTTGAACTAGCTTCTCAACAAGCAGCAATGTGAATACACCATGACCATGACCATGACCATGACCATGAGACGATATATAATGCCGAGACGGCAGAATACTGCAGCAAAACCCTAAACACGACTTTAAGTCACAAGGTGCTATGAATTTGTTCATTCCTTATGAAGTGGTTTATACGTTACTATTAATGCTCGTGTGCATAGTTTAAAACTTTGCAAGAAATAAAAGTACGTGACTGAAAAAACAGCCTTTGAAGCAATAAAGCATATAAAAATGCAACTATATTTTTAACACAAAATTAAGAGCGGTGTTTAGACATCATGGCCCCATTAGGGTTTTGTCGATTAGCCGATAGGGGTGCGCTACACTATGTGTCACAGATGCGCTTAAAAGTTATCGCAGTTGGTAAGTCCTGACATGTAATAATAGACTCGCGTTAATTGACGCGATTGGACAATGACGGGCCAAAAATTAAATAGGTCCAAGTAATAAAAGCGCAATGGAGGTAACCTTTGGAATGCTTGCTAGCACTACAAATCATAGTGCTTTATTTTTAGCGACAAATATGCGATAAAACATACGCCGTTATTAAAAAGTTTGTGCAGCTTATTTTAAATAAAAGACACTTTGTGGTCTTAAATCCAAATAGGCCTTTATGAGGTGAAAGATTAATGCTTCAAAATTTGTGGGGCCTAAGTGGAATAACTGAAACCCTTTGTGTCTACAATATAAATATGCATTCTTCGTGGGCCAAAACCTAATGCTTTTTTTAAAGAATATGGCATATGTTGAATAATGAAGACCCAATAGGTCTAAAATATGAATATACATAATTAATGGATGAGTGCATAATTATTTTAACAAAGAAAGATTCCACCTTAATGGATCTGTCTCTTTTCCACTTGTCCAAAGGGCAGCCACTCCTAGAGACAGATCGGACCACCAGAAAGCGACGGTGCCATGGTGAGGAAGGCAGCTCTTACCGACGGTGACGCCAGAGCTTGAAAGGTGCAATAGCAAAACGAGACTTCAGGGGAGTTGGTGGTGAAGTGGCGTCCTCTCCATTTGATCGCGGTGGATGGCCCGACATCGAGGAAGACGGCTGCTGGCCGTGACATCACGATGGTCACCGATGATAGCTGCCAGCGGTGGGCCTCCTGACTGTACCATCACGAAGCTGATAGAGGTGGCACCGCAATAGTGGCCGATGGAGAGATCTCAGAAGAAGACGACGACGACTCGATGGCACGTAGGGGATGGTCTTGGCGATGTGCGACACCGAGACGTTGACCAAAGGGGTGACGCTAATTTCTTAGAATTTTGACCATTTGCGGTGACGGCTTGTTGGCTATGCGCGATCGTGCGGTTGCTAGCAAAGTGGCTGTCGAGCGTGAGATCGTTTGACTTGGTTGTCGTGACATTGGGGTGCGATGCCAGAGAGCTTGTTGGCGAGGTAGTGCGCCGCTATTGATGGGGACAGAATAGATCTGTCGGCAGCAAGGTAGCCCCGTATTGGCTATTTGTTGCTTCGGCCTCTTTACCACCAGTGGTGACGATGTCGCCCTTTGGCAGTTCGATTTCGATGGTCGCGCCGATTAACGCTAGCCAATATTGATGTCCTATCTTCCTGTCTTCTTTTTCTTCTTTTCAGGTTTGGTTATTGGTGCTTTGGCAGCTTTGTGGCGGTTGTGCGCCCGATTGCGGTGCCCCTGTTTATGGCAGCTACGTGATGGTTGGTGTTGCACCTTGGCAGAAGGGTTGTGATGGTGCCAGGGTTCACTACGGCATCGCCTTTAGTAGCAGTAGTCTCAACAGCGACGCTGGCGCACAATGGTGGTGCTTCTCCGTCTTTTATAATTTTTTTTCGATGTGAGGCTGCTTCGGTAGCTTTCTGACGGTGGCGCATAGTACCATGGCGTTGCGTCGAGGTCGTGGATGGCGAGGTTGCGACCTTTCTGTTAGTTGTGGCAGCTGTGTGGTTGCCACTGGCTGGTGGTGGCGGCGCGACCAATCACTGCTCTGGCAATGATAGAAACTTATGACGACGCAACGTGGCTGATCTCTTAAAATTCTAAAAAAAATTCTAAACCCTGATTTTTTTTTCACTGTGATGACAATTGACTTGGAAACCCGCAATAACGACACTTATGTTGGTGGTTCTGATGTGTTGCCACTGGCATCTTATGAAACAACTGTTTGAGTTTTCTTAAGGTCGATCTGGTTAGACTAGAGGGTCGCACGGATGGCACCAATATGTTACTGCTAAAAATATGCTCCACTCATATAACGGAACCAGATGCCTGGACCAATGACCTGCAAGACAGAAAATGAGTGACCGCCGGGTGGGGTTCTTTGCGGAGAACTCTCCGATGCTTAAGTCAGAGCGCAATCACAGAATAGTAACTCTGAAAAGCATGAAAAAGACTGTGGCTTTGAGTGTAATTGTCCTCATACCTGGAGAGTAGACCCTTTTATATAGCTGTAGGAGAAGACTCCTAGTAGGATTAGGCCGTGGGCCAGATCGAGTTAGGATCCTCCGCATTAGGATCACGTCACGATCTCTAAGGATTCTTTTAGAATCCTGAAAAGATAATTATCGATATTCCAGTTTGACTGGGATTGTCGGGTATCCCCAAGTATTTGGAGTTATATTTGAGTTATATCAGACCCCATGATCATGGCATTTTAGTAAGTTCACGACTAATGGCCTCATGATCATGACATGGCAGCTGATAAGGAGCTTTCTTCTCAAATAGACATTTTAATCGCAAACCACTTGTCCAAATCCCACCACCAACCATCACTACTTCTTCCGCTCATCACTTTGGCCATTTATGCTTCTTCCGCTCATTACACGGCCCATCTATCAATGCTTCTTCTACCCTTTGTTTCTTACGCTCATTTGTTCGAACGCAAGGGGTGTGTGTGTGTATCGCGAGGTGAATCTCTATGTGTGCTTGCATATGTGAATCTGCACGTTTGTGTTCTGTGGGGTGTATGCGTGTGTTCGTGAATCGTGTGGTGAATGTGTGTGTGTGTGTGAGAGAGAGAAAGGTGTTGCAGTTTGTTAGATTGGATGGGTTTAACTGAGAGAAGTTGTGTGTGAGAGTGAATTTGCGAATGCTAGTAGTTGTAGTTTGTTAGGTTGTTTGGTTGGATTGGTTTGATGAGACAAGTCGTAGGTAGGAGTTTATTCGTAGCCAAGTAAAAATGAGGTGCTTTAGGCTTTGTGATGGATACCTTTTTGGGTTACTGCTCTAATATATATATATATATATATATATATATATATATATATATATATATATATATATATATATAGTTGTGTCTATAGTAAAAAAAGTAAAAAAGATGTTGTCTGCCGCTATATCAGCTTTTCTTTGCCGACAGCTTGAGTCTTCCTTTTCTTCCACCGAAAGTTATTTGTCATCTTGTGTGGATCATCAGCTGAGTGCTTTCTGTCTTGTTCTAGCTGTTGTCAGGAGATGCTTTTTGTCAAAAGAAGAGGTCATTTCTTCTTTATGCTGTTTTGTTGTAGTCCGTGGTCTTTTATTTTGTGTCCTTGTCCTTGTCGTCTTTTTCTCTCTTTGCAGAGGAACTTGTAGATGCTGTGTCATCTAATGTAGACCTTCGGGCATAGTAAAAGCAGTCCATTTTATGTCTTCAGGCCACATTTTAATTTGGTAAAAGCTTGATTTGCAGTCAAACTTGCTAAAAACCTTTTTACCTTGTGTGTTAAAATATTGTCTTAAATTTTTTTTATTCGAACATTCTGTTTTTCTATATTTTGTATTTTTTGTTTACTTTCTCTTAGTTCTTGTCTAATCTCTTCAAGTTGTTTTTGTATATAGTCTAAACTTGTATGTTTAGGTTTATCTATATTTAGAGTCTTTGTTTTTATTGTATCTGACGATTACTTCGCAATCCGTCCGTATACAAAATTCATGTTTACTGATTAGTAATGCCTTAAAGTGTTCTAAAGCATATATAATTGCTAGTAATTCAAAATCTAGACTTGTCAAGTATTGATTGTTTTCTTTGTATTTACCACTTACGTATCTACATATTCTTTCGTCTTTTTTGTTGCTGTAAGTTATCGCTTACTTGATCACTCTCTTAATTTCATCATATGGACTTTTCTATTTTAAAATTTTAAATTTACTTATCTTTGTAATAATAATTTGGATTCATTCTCTCGCTCTCTCTCTGATTGAAATTCCTTCTTTCTATTTGAAATTCAACTAATTATATAGATTTTATATTTCTCTCTCCCCATTCAAATTTTTTGTTTATATCTTTACAATTTCATTAATTCTTAGATTTTGACAAAAGTACTTCTTTATATTTTTCTTTTTAATCTTAAATGTTTTTTATTCTTTAAGAAAGCACAATATTCTCAATAAGTTTACTAATGAGCCTCAAAGTCAAATCGAAAGATACTCGTGTATTCACCTCACTGAAAAAGATCCCATATTGATAAAATTAAATATTACAATGCAAACTCATCCGAATGAGCGTCAAGGTCAAAGTGAACATTATCTCGTGTGTACAAGAGAGAAAAATTCCTCAACAAACCCCTTGGTAGAGATGTCAGTCAGGCCGGGCCGGCCCGACCCGACCCTAAATAGGCCAGGGCTAGCCCTGCCCTAAAGGTGAATAGTGCTGGCCCTAACGCGTAGGGTCTTGGGCCAGGGCTAAGGCCAGGCCTAATATTTTCCAAATTTGGCCCGGCCCTCGGCCCGGGTTAGGACCGGCCCTCTTCTGGCCCGGCCCTTTGGCCCTAAATCTGGCCTTCTTTTCGGCCCTATTCTGGCCCAGCCCTTTGGCCCTAAACCATGTGTTACTTACATTTTTTTTCTTTTCCCTTTTTTCTTGTGCCTCATTCTCTCTCGACCTCATATTTTTCTCTTTTTATTTAACGTTTTGGACATGCACATTTTTTCAACTCATGATAATGGTTCCTACTTCTTTATTTACTTTTACTTGCAAGGCTCCTCTGTATTAGTTTCATGGAATTATGGAGATAAAATATATGTTTATTTGTCTTGAAACTAGAAACAACACAATTAGACAATGAAAATTGGGAACATAACTCTAGAAAGCACAAAAAAGTTCATGGTAAAAGTGATCTAATGATGCATGCTTCTAATGAGATACTTAATACTATGAAAATGCAAAGCTAGAGGTATATTTGAGTGAAAATTTTTAGAGATATCATTGAAAAAAAGTTTTTTAGGTATCCATTGTTGAGTTTAGAAAACAAAAAACCTTCATAACTAAAAGTTATATTTTTCTGTGAAAAGATTTTCTTTTTGCGAACAAAATTACTCTTTGTTACAAATCAATATTTTCAAATAAAGTAAAAGTAGAGCTCGAAGGTACTTCATTAGCCACGAGAGATATATTGAATGATTTAGGGCCTATCAATCTCATTTATTTCATGAATTAATATTTTCGCAGCACAAAAAAGAAAATTTTTTTTAAAAAGTGCCTGGGCCGGCCCTAAGGCTTGGGCCCTGATCAGGGCCTCCATTTCCTAGATTTGGGCTCCCCCGGGCCTGACCCGATTTCCAAGGCCCGAAGCCCTAAATGGCCTGGCCCTTTTTTTGGCCCTCTGGGCCCGGGCTGGGCCGGCCCAAGCCCGGCCCTTTGACACCTCTGCCCCTTAGCTTCTTCCTACATCAATAATGATGATAAGCCCTCCAACCTTATTCAATTTTCTCCAAGAGTGTCACTTTGAGAAAGAGGAAAAAATAATCATAAATCAATACAACGACCTTATAAGTTTGATATCGCGAGCTAAATGATGCATGAGATAGAGAAAGAGTGAGAGAATCAGTTAGAGTAACCACAAGAACGAAATGGGCAGCTTAACTTCCAAGCTTCAAGCACATAATTAAAACGATCTCTTGCTCTAAGGATTCTTCACTTCCAGATCTCTTCAAGCGATCAGCGGCTTTCGCAACCTGCAATGGCAGCGCATACACTTACTTTGTGCCCAATATGCAGCCCGTAATATTTTCTCGGCAAGAAATGGAAATAGTGCATATATCATAAGTATATGGCAAATGATGCAATTCGATAACCTCTACGTTCCAGTCTGTTCTGCTAGTCAGAAAAATGAGAGTTGCTGTTTGTAAAGCAACCCCAATTATCATCGCCCACCAGATTCCCTGAACCAATACAACACAAAAAAGTTGCAACTCTTTTAACTTTGAGAGAATTTTTATGCCTGGTCGTCACTTGAGAGAGTAGGGGAAGATAGATAAATGGAGGGAGGCATGAAACTCACAGCTGCTGCTAACTTAGTTTTGAAGCCAAGAAGACATCCAATAGGGAGACCAAAAACATAGTAAGTTGTCAAGTTAACATAAGCCACTACAGCTTGCCAGCCACTGCCAACAGCGACACCTGATAACCCACGGAGAAAATAAAATGTGTTAAGGAACTTCACAGAAGCTACTTTTCAACTCTTAACGGGTACGAAATGGTAATGTACCGGAGAGTATCGGTTGAATGCCATTTAGCAAGACAGAGATGGCAAGCAATGGTGTCAATTTGGAGGTTGCGTCGATAACGTCCAAGTTGCTTGAGAAAAGTTTGCTTAGTCCAGCCCGGAAAATCAGAACAATCGCACTGAAGAATACACTAATTAGGATACTCGTGGTGCTAACCACGATCACGGAAAATTTTGCCAGCTTGGGATGAGCTGCCCCAAGCTCATTACTAACTCGGATGCTGCAATTTACCATGAAACAGCGATTATTAGCTTCCGTGGATAGACTTACTTGAACCCCTTTTAATTGTATAAACAGAGAAGTGAAACCAGGGCTAAAACTTATTGCTGAGCTATTTTGGTGTCTAAGAAGGCAACCTTACTGATAATTTAGTTACTACTTTTGGAACTTTTCATGGGTAGCTACATGTCAGATACCCGACCGAGAAACACTGGACGCATTATACTTAATTCAACCTGTTTGATCAGACACTTGTCTGACTCTAATTCCTACCAACTGCTCCAACTTTCTATTGCATATGGTCATGTAGCAAAGGTTAATGCTGAGAAACTGGTAGAAGCAGCAGATTCTATAACACGCAATAGATAGTGTAAAATGCATTATTCTACTTTAGAAGAGCAGAATTCTCGCCACGCTAGCTACAACGGCATACATGGATGCACCAGATTGATGTTTTCTTTTCTTTTAGAACTATCAATTTAATGGTCATTTTACTTGTCACATACCTTGCTGCATTGCTAAGGCCCAACATGAACTGTAGGTCCCAGTTCCAGTAGTTCGTACTACGAAACAGAAGCCAAGATATTAGAAGCAGGAAATTAAATGATATCAAAGTGGAATTAAGAGATGTGGAAAGCTGCTCTTCGTACCAAATAGAAATGGAGTCGAGAGAGATAGTGGGGTTCGGGAGGAGGCCTGATATCAGTACAATTATTTGGAAATACCAGATCTCCAAACTACATTAGAAAAAAAAGAAGTAATCATAATGAGGAATAACGCAGTGCTGTAGAGATGTAGTTTGCAACTAAAACTCTCATTCGTCACTGACAGACATTTTTCACATCATTGGGCAACAAATAAGAGGCTTTAGTGGCGAACTACACATGCGGAGAACCTAGGGAGATAGACATATACCACAGCATAAGTGCAGAAGCAACAGTTATCTTGAAGTAAGGCCAGATCCTTTAAAAGCTTCAATAGATAAACCTGTCCCCAAGTGTCCTTGCAACATGGGCAGAAAAGTATGTAAGAACCTTGCAAAATGACTAAAATCCACCAAGAGACACTTAGTACAAGAGCCGCCCCTAGAAGACCATAATCCAACACAAAAACTGCTAGCCATGTAAGAAGGACATGCAATAGAAAAACCCCAACGGCCATATAGGCTAAAGGGTTGACAATGTTCTGTGCCTGAAGGAACCTCTGCATGGGGCAGCTTAATGTGAAGGCAAAGAGTTGAATGATCGGTCCGCGAGAAAATATTTGGCCTTGCGCCGCTATGCTCTTCGACTGGCCCATTGCAAGGAGGGCCGCACCAGAGTACCAGTAGAGGAAGGAGAGGAGGATAGCTGCTCCCAGATGCAAGATGATAGCCTTTTGGAGAATTATACCCATTGCCCCATACTTCTTTGCACCATATGCTTGGCCACAGACAGTTTGAACAGCAGTAGCCATGCCCAACTGTTTTTTGAAGAATTATCATTCAAAATGGTTTTCGAACTATTAGTGTCTTGGTGGAAAATGAGAAGTACATATCATGTTAACCAAAAAATGTTTAAGAAAGGCTACCGCTTTATCAAAGCAAGAAATTATTGTGCCTAAGCGACATCCTGACAAAGATGAAACCTTTTCTGCTGATTCTGATTTCCGCATTATGTATTGCTTTGGCAAAAGTGTTTTGGCAATACAATTAATCTTGCTTCCAAGTTTTGGTATAATGAGGTAAACAAGTTTTCAGTCCACACTGATGAATTTCAATAACAACATTAGAAAGGGAAAAGGAGGGAGAGCATAGAGACATATCAAGCAAGCAGATTCAGGTGGTCAGTAGTAAGTTGGGGAACATTATAAAGGATAGCTATTGGGCAATTGCGGAGCCAAACAGTATGTTGCAGTCTACGCATATCAAGATGGTTAAGAGAATTGTACAAACTGGAGCCAGTTTACCTATTTTTTCATTTATTGCAAGAAAGTTTGAAATGTCGGAGTGACACTTCACATACAAGGATGAACGCTAATGAGAAAGAAGTGGGACCTGTTATTCTTAAACAAATATGATGACATGTGATTTCGCAAAAGCACTAAATAGGATAAGAGGGAAGTAATTAACAACTTAAAATGGGCAAGCCTGTAAAAATTTTAAAATTCTTACTATGATGCCATAAGCGAGCCCTTGGATTCCCACAGTGGCCAGGGAGGCACCCGCAAGCTCCAACGCACCCAAATGACCCGTAAACATAAGTGTCACGAAACTGCGCATGTAATTGAAAACCGAAACCACAATGGAAGATCCCGACAGGCTCCACAGTAGCCTGGATTCCCAGCCCACGAGACGTAGATACCATTGGCCGGCCAATGGCGCTTGTTCCAAGACCTCTTGGACGGCACCGGATGACAGAGCGTCCGTGTCAGTTCTCCGAAACAGTGGCTCATTTTCTGGGTCGATCACGCTGCTACACTATAGCTAGCTTGTCACCATCCAGGAAGGCAGGAACTGGTCTTAAAGCTACTCAAAATAAAGAAGCACGAGACGCTAACTACTAGTCTAACTCGTGGCTGATAGTACTGGACCGAGTAAGTGAGGAAACTACTCATTTTTCAGGTGCGCGGTAATTCAACTACTTCTCCGAGGAATGCCATGAACAACATTTTTCCATTTCCACTCAAGGAAAAAAGTAGGTTGCAATAATGGATGTGAAGTAGTAGAATTTGCTGTCATTAACTGATGTCGTTACACAGTTCATAATTAAATAAACTGATAAATGTGTTCATCCTCGCCCAGCTACTTGGCCAACAGTCGGTGGAGCTCATCTGTTGTGTTATATTTCGCAGATTTTTACGTTTTCATAAATTGGATTTTGCCGTAACACTTTGCACTTCTCACTCATCGTGAGCTGACCACCACCGGCCTCTACCACTAACAACCACTGTAGCAGCACCCCAAGACCACGCCACCAGCCATCAGACCACCAACCCAACCCAACCCAACCCACCCCAATCTCTCTCTCTCTCTCTCTCCCTCTCCGCGTGGAAACAATCACCTTCCACTATCGAATAGTAACCTCCTCCTTTCCATCCCACCCCAACTAGACTTAAACTCGCATAAGGGTACATATTCAGATCGGGTATGGCGTACCCCGTTTACCTTGAAATTCAGGGTATATATTAGGTCAGATTTTTTTTTTTCGCCCCAAGTCAAGACCTAACCCATGTCGTTTCTCTCTTCAGTTTTCACTTCTCTCACAATCTCACTGCCGCGGCGCCGTCCCATTCTTCTCTGCCGCCACCGCCTCTCTCTCTATCCCTCGGTCCCGCACCTCGCAGATCGATCGCCGCCACTCATCACTCGTCAGGCCCCTCACATGCTGAAATTGTTACCGGTAAAACCTACAGAAGTCGGAAAGCTTGAGTATTTGAAGCCCTAAGCTAGCATCCCTATGCGCCTTTCCTTCTTCCCGATCTTCTTTGGTTGTGTAATCCACCCGGGGGCCAAATCTTCTCCTGATTGCAATCCCTTCAATCATCTACAGACCGTATAAATCACTAATCACCCCTGCCACCGCCGCTGTTCGACCACGGAATTCTACGAGGAAGGCGAGTCTCTTCTCATTCCTCAAATTCTAGGACTGCGAAGCACTGGAATGCTGGACCCGTGAAATGTTGGATGCGAAAAATGGAAGTGGATGGAAATAATGGACAGAATTGGATGGAAAAAGAATGGTTGGAATTGGATGGAAGAAATGTTGAACTTCGTGAAAATCTTGATGAAAAATGCTGGACCCTTAACTTGTGATGTGATTCGGTGACGTGTGTAAAAATGCTAAACCAGTTTCCAAGAAAAAAAAATAAAAAATTAGTGAGGTAATTATATCCTGTTTATTTTTAAAAAATCAGAAATTTAACCATTTAACTAAGGTAATACCCGTCCCGCATGGGTAGGATATGCGCAATGAAAAAGACCATGCAGAAAAAAAAAAGATTAAAACTTATTCAACCCGATTTTATCCGTACATGACGGGGTATACTCGTTTGCCAGATCTGATCAAGACATTGTTCCTTTTCATGTGACAGTGGACGTAATACTCTAAACCACCATGAATCACTCGTTCCCAAATCACCAACACTCATCCTCATACCACCTCCACCACCACTACATTAACCTCACACCACCTCCACTTATCAACCTCAAAATACCGTCAAGGGGCACGCACACATGCGCGTGCACACCGTTATTACATAAAATACCGATCCATCAAAATTTAAAACCCCCAATAATACATTTATCGTTTGAATAGTAAAAAGTGTTCAAATAACACACTACCAATAATCAGTTGTCACATAGTATTTACTGTTTGAATTGAAATGAAGTGACTTTGTTTCTAATTATCTGAATTAACCGTACGTTAAAACTGGATTTAATATATTTATTGGCACCAGAGTTTTAGCACAAATGAAAGACAACCCAATTAACGTTCTCATTTAACATATTTTAGGAGTGGCCTTTAACCAAGTCCAAGTGTTGGTGATCTGGAATGGACTTGGGGATTTCGGGTGACGACTCTTGGACACCTCACTTTAAGAAAATGCTACGTGGCAAACAATTACTGGCTAGAGAATGTATCAGTGATCTTGAAGTGCCGTGCAAGACAAAAATGAAAGCGGTACTTCAACTATATAATAATAATAAATAAAAAGAAAAGAAGAGCCGGAGGAGATCGGAAGAAACAAGCTCAGCGAAAGAAGGGAAAAAGTTCAGCAAAAAAAATGGAAGAAAAAAGATTCGGCAGAAACAGAAAAAGAAGAGCAAAAGAAGAAGAAAACAAGAAAGAAGGGAAGGAATAAGGAAGAGGAAAAACAGAGAAATAAGAAATGAAATTATCAAAGTGAAATTTACCTTTTTTGATTCTAGGTTAATCTATCAATACTATATGTAAGGTACAACATATAAAAGTAACACTCCTTTTTTTATGTTTTTTTAGTATTACATAGCTACTTAACACGTATCATTATAAAAAAAAAATGTCTCATTTGGTGTTACGTAACTACTTGAGGCGTGGTAATCTAAATTTTTTTAAAAAGTAATACAAAATTAAAATTTTATGACTCTAGTTTATAAAAAAAAAAAAAGCTAAAAATAAACAGTGTCATATACACATACAATTAGTGGCGGAGCCAGAAAAATATCTTAAGGTGTACACCAAATATATAAGAGATATATAATCACAAAAATTAGTTATAAATTAAATCATTGATGACAAGGAAAGTGGGTTCACGCCTACGTGGAGGTGCCACAAAGGATGCAGTCCGAGTCAGCTTCAAGGTAGACAAAGCGGGAGACAGCGAGGACGGGGTAAGGACTGAGGGCAAGGCTCCCCAGACAGGTCCCGATGGCTGGCAGCGCCGCGCAGGCAGGACGACGACGAACAAGGCCGACCGTGTCAAGGGTGCAGCGTCAAGGGTCCGGAGACGGGAGTCCAAGTGTGTTTCTCTCACTAGAATTCCAGAGAGAATGTCTCTTTAGAGAGAGAAAGTGAAAAGTCCAAATGAGAGCAAGATCCTTGAAAAAGCTCCAAAGTCCACTATTTATAGGCAAAAATGCGCATGTGTCATAAGTTGACATGTGTCACCCCCAAGGAACGACACGTCGCCAGGGTGGCCAAAGCACTGATTCTCCGTTGGTACTGCCGGTCCCTAAGTTCGCGCTGCCCTGCCCTTGCAACATCTCTCTGCCTGTCTGAGGAGACTGATCACGTCGCGGTAACACGGTCAGAGTAGCCCGTTGCCCCACCCTCCAGTCCAAGCCCTTACTGAATCCCACAGGCCTGGCAGCGGTGGGGAAGACCCGACGCCCAGCTGCCAGGTGGACTAGGCAAGATGCCCTTCCGAAGACCTGCTCCCATCTCGGAGTGACCCGGGGGTCATAGTCCTTAGGGGTGCCGACGCGAGCCCCCAGTGCCAGAGCACGTAGGCTAGTCACGCAGGCACCCTAGCAGAGATAGTGTCCCAGAGGAGTCGCCTATCCCGCTGTGAAGGGTCCTCGTGCCGGAGCACGGAGCGAAGCCCCCTGGAATGAAGACGGCGATGGCTTTGAGGTTGTGAGCCCATCCCGTAAGCATACAACATGATTGTGGCGCATAGGCGCGGTGCCTACAGCACGAGACATTGATTGTGGTGCATGGGCGCTGCGACAACTGTCGCGAGTCCTTACCTGGTGCGGGGGTACTGTAATGTGATAGAGAGTGCCAGGGGTCGTTGTGTGAATGGCGCGCAACCGTGAGCGACGGTCGTCATGGTGACAGAGCGGCCACAAGCGACGGTCGTCGTGACTACGAGCGACGGTCATCGCGACGACGGAGCACGGCCGAGAGCGACGGTCACCGCGACTACGGCGAAGCGCGGTGGCGACGACGGTCATCGGTCGTCAAGGGTGGCCAACCCCTTGGGGTGGCCCACCCCCAAGGGTGGAAGGCACGCCGAGGTCGCTTCACGAGCGGTTCGCGTGACTTGAGCATGTGTTGCTTTGACCGGCTCTCGAGCGTTGAAAAGTTGACCGCTGACTGGGTGATGTGTCGTGCAAAGTGGGTCCCTTAGCGGGTCCTGGGGTGCGACCAGAATAGGGTATGAACAATCATGAACCATTATATTTTACAACTGAACACGGCATGGTCGCATCTTTTGAAAGCGTTCGATAATTACATCATTTTGAATACCATCAAATAACTTCTTTTCTCTATACTCGACCTTCTCCAATTCGAACTTCCTAATTGAGCAATGGACTCGACCTTGTCCATGAAACTGATGAAAGCTCCAAATTCCCATCTATCAATTGCCAAATTCATTGCAAAAAATTTCAGTTCTTAGACGCCAAATTCTAAATTCCCAAATGCCATAATGAGCAGCAATTGGCAAGCGCTTAATCCAAAATTAAAAATCACAATTATGCACCTCAATGGCTCACTCTGAAACCTATGCATGCATGAGCAATAATCCAAATTCTCATATCTCAAATTCTTAATTGCCACCACAAGCAGCAATTCCAATTTGAATTAAAAAAATTAAAAGTCTCAATCTGAAATTATAAACCATACTAGTAGCTACTGCGAATTCCCAATTGCAAATTTAAAGTTACAATTTAAAAATTCAAAATTGAATCAGAAAAGAGAGGTTTCAAGGAATTATGAATCAAACATTGGATCATAACATTTTTTCCTTGCTTTCAATGTCAAAATAGCTACCGATTGTCGTGACTGTTGGTTGTCATTGTCAAGAATTGATCTGCCGTTTGTGTCACCGTGAGCTCTTGAATTGGCCCTGCCTGTCGTGATTGGAGAACAAGATTACAAGAGGACTACGCCAAAGGGCAGAGGTGGACCGGCCAGTGGAGGCAGTGGCTATAGCCTTGACTGTTGAGGATGTGAGGCCAGTGGTGGGAGTCAGGGGAACGGGGATGCGGTCTGGCAGTGTCGTGGCTTTCAGCTTTTAAAACGCAAGTCTGAGAATAGAAAAGAAATTTGTTGTTTTTTTTTTTTACTTCATGTGTATTTGTGTAGGCTTTGCCTTTTTTCTTTTTTTAGTTTAATTGTGTAAGTTTAGAATTAAAAATGATTAAAAGGATATATATATTTTTTAAAAAAAATGCTTTGGTATCTTAACATAAAAATGACAAAAAATACATCTCCCTCAAGTATTTTCAAAATTTTAGGTAGGCACTTTTTTTGTTTGGACAAAATTTACCATATAAAAAATTACACAGAAGCATGAGGGCACAGGCCCATGGATGCCCCCGATCCCTCCGCCACTACACAAGATGGGATTAAGTGATACAAGTTTCACTTTAATCAGTAGTACAAAAAATGCATCATTAATTTAGGCTGACCTAATTCCACTTCCGACACATGAGTACTTTACACTTGAGCCATAGCCTTATGCAAGAAAAGGATGTATGAAAGTGATATCGCCTACGTACATTTAAAAAGTTATATTTAAATCCCTACTCTCATGCTACCTGCTTTTGGGTAGATGTGTTCATCTAATCATGTTTTGTATTGTGATTATATATATATATATATATATATATATATATATATATATATATATATATATTGAACAATCTTTGACTTTAACCTTATATAGCAATACTTTGGTATTTTTTTCACAAGAAACATTCACTCTTAATATGGTTTTTATGGTACTAATTAGTCATTTTACCATTTTCCTTGTTTTTCAACATCAAATGCTTATGTGGATTTTGCAGTGTTCATTTGGAGATGACTATACTATCTCGTGACATTGATTGATGGTGAAGTCAATACTCAAAATTTTCAAATTGGCCAACCTTGATAACCTTCTGATCTCTCACCTAATGAAGCTCCACAATGCCCCACGATGTTGACAATTTGAAATAAGCATTAAATAATTCCTTCCGGTAGAAAAGAGGTATACAACTACACAGGACGGACCAAAAGAAAAAGGGTTTACGGACCTTGTATATGGCTCGGTATCTACTTTCACTGGGCTAAGCCCGCGAGAGAATGCTTAAGTCCCCCATTTCGTTCATGATGGACAAATTTTAGCAACACGAGGCTGTACGAAGAGCCTTCAGCTCTTTATATAACAAAAATGATGGTTGCTAAATGGATAAAATGATTTTTAATTAATGACACTAAAAATTATTATTAAAAATTATGGCTAAAGATGTCTTAAAAAAGTACTCCTGTCAATATCAAGTGACACTTATAGGCTAATTCTGTTATTTAGATTGCAGTTAAAATGGAGGTGCCCGGTGTCAGTGTCTGAAGTTTCCATTGCTTCTAAATTGCAACTTCCATTTGGGATTCCACACCGAACCTTTATTAAGTTGCCACTCCATTACAGCTTTCTTTCATCTAGCAAAATAGCTATAATATACTGCCACTAGTTATGCATTTGTAGCGACATTGTAACAGCCTCAACAATCATTCTGTCCCTCAACTGATGTAAATGGTCAAATTTTAGCGTCTTTGTTTCGTTCATAGGGAATTACTGTCACACTGATGGAAACGGACCAATCTGCCAAAGTAAACTTAGAAAAAATTTCTTTCGAAAGCCTTGCAATGTCTATGGCTGTGAAAAAGCATCATTGCTTGCTACAATATTTCCTTATTTTCTGTGTATAAAGCATGTCAAAGAAATATCATCGCATTGCATACGCTTCCTGCCGAAACACCCCTACTCAATAAGACAGTATACTGAAGAACAAAGAAAAGTTCATTGTATGCTATCCACTACTTGATCCAAAGTTTCCTCATTTCCTGATTTCTTCAGCCGTTCAGCGGCCTTAGTAACCTGCAACATGACATCAGAGGACGGTAAGTTTGCACCCGACCAGCGCCACACATCAACAAGTACGAGTACCTGGCAAGCTTTAAGTCATATATAAGGTTACCTCTAAATTCCAATCTGTTCTGCTAGTTAAAATGATCAGAGTTATCGTTTGTAGGAGTACTCCAACAATCATTCCCCACCAAATCCCCTGCACCACCCAAACATGAATTATCATCCTCTCGGCAAGAACCAACAATTTGGACAGAGTCCAGAAGGAGAAAGAGATTTATTTACTTACTGCTGCTCCTAAACTAGTTTTCAATGCAAGAACACATCCTATAGGGAGACCAACACCATAGTATGTTGCCAGGTTGACATATGCCACTATAGCTTGCCAACCGCTACCAATGGCTACACCTGAAAGCAGAGGATAGTTGTCGCGTTAGGGTTCCTCAGTGAAGCAAATATTCGAATTCTTGCGGAGGGGTAATTGCAAACTGACATACACAGAAGATAAAAACCAAAACTGTAATTGATTTCAAACGCTACCTAATTAATTATCTAGTCGGTTTTAAGTAACATTCAATCCAGTGGACAAAGTTATTCTACAGCATTCGACCAAAAAAAAAAAGGTTATTCTACAGCAACACTATCCTTCGCCAGTACTTTGCAAACGGGTTTAGCAACTTGTGGAGTGAAAGTACTGTAAATAATCTTCTGTTTGAAACAGCTTCTGTTTTGCTACTTTTTATTGATATATATATATATATATATATATATATATATATATATATATATATATATATAGAGTTGTGTATAGTACAAGTTCAACTTATAGGATTTAGAAAAGACAAAAGATTGAAAAGCATGCTCGATTAAGGTATTATGGAGCTATTTCATGCCAAACGAAGTGAAGTTCATAATTCTTCAGCAATTAGCCCTTGAATGGAAAAGAAAGGTACTTGCCGGAAAGTATTGGTTGAATGCCATTTAAGAACACAGAGATGGCAAGCAATGGTGTCAAATTAGAGGTTGCCTCTATAACCTCAGAGTCACTTGAAAAGAGTTTGCTTAATCCAGACCGGAAAATCAGGACAATTGCAGTGAAGAATATACTGATCAGGATACTGGTTGTGGTCACCACGACCACAGAAAATTTTGCAACCTTCGCATTAGCTGCCCCGAGCTCATTACCAACCCGAATGCTGCAATATCCAAGATTACAAATAAAACCGTTAACCAAGCCTTTCGATTGATCGACTTAAACCCAGTTTTGTTGATCAGAGACGCTGCAAAAGAGAGAGGAGTAAAACTAGACTGTCCAAAATCTTGTCATTTTGATAAAAGTACGTGGGCTGCTGTTTTTGTAAAGGTCAAATTACAGAGACACATACTCTTAGGGTCAAAAATGGAAGATACGAAGTTGGTCCAATGAAACCATTTCTGTTTGGCCAAATGAAATCGACATACCTTGCTGCCGTACCAAGTCCGAGCATAAACTGTAGGTCCCAGGTCCAGTAATTTGTACTGAAATGCAATGAAAGTAAAAGTTGAAATATAGGCACGGTGACGGGAGGAGTTTTTTTTCTCTAATTAAAACTGTTTTAAAACTTAAATTATCAATATACTCTATTTTGAAATTTATTTACCCGCATATCACACTTTTGAAAATCGCTATTTGACACCACGATTTCAAGGAAAAAATCGTTATTTCTTACTGTAAAGTAAAAATTGCTGTTTGATTTCAAAAAAGAAATTACTTTTTGAAATAGCTATTTCTATGTTAAAATCGTGATTTTAAATAGCGATTTAAAAAAATATAATATGCGGGTAAATAATTTTTAAAAAAAATAAATTGATCATTAAATTTTAAATATATATTAATTAGAGAAAAAACTCATGATAAGAGGGTACCAAAAAGAGAGAGACATCGTTGTCATACCATATGGATATGGAGTCGAGAGCGATTGTAGGGTTGGGGAGGAGGCCTGATATAAGTACGATTAACTGGTTGTACCATATCTCCAAACTGCATGAAAACCACATACATCAGCAAGTACAGGAAATAAAATCCACTCGAGTGCTCTGATTTGGACCCCGAGTAAGTACAAGAGAACCATCTGAGAGATAGCACTGTGCTTTTGACCCTCCTGAGTACTCTGCCGTTCCCCAACAGAAGTAAAATTTGTCGACATACTATTTGGGCATATTTTGCAAGGAACTCGTACGGTCGAGTACTCTAGAGGGTCCAACTCAGAAGTATGCAACACGTACCATAGCATTACTGCTGAAGCAACTGTTAGTTTGAAGTAAGGCCAGAGCTCTTTAAAAGCCTCAGTAGAGAAGCCTGTCCAAGTACGCTTGCAAGATGGGCTTAAGACTATGTAAAGACCTTGTAAAATGACCAAAATCCACCAAGAGATGCCTAGTGCAAAAGCTGCCCCTAGAAGACCAAAGTCCAAAACAAAAACGGCTACCCATGTGAGAAGAATGTGAAAGAGGAACACCCCAACAGCCATGTAAGCTAAAGGGTTGACAATGTTCTGTGCCTGAAGGAACCTCTGCATAGGGCAGCTTAATGTGAAGGCATACAGTTGGAAGATCAACCCGCGGGCAAAAATCTGCCCCTGCGCGGCTATGCTCTTTGTCTGTCCTAGTAGCTCGAGGACCGCCCCAGAGTACCAATACAAGAATGTTAGGATCACTGCTGCTCCTAGATGCAAGATAAGAGCCTTCTGGAACATTATACCCATTGCCCTGTATCTCTTCGCTCCATATGCTTGTCCACAAACGGTTTGCACAGCACTAGCCATGCCCAACTGTTAGCAGGAACATGAAAAATATCCAAGTCATTCTCTTAGCCAAACGATACTGGCATGCACAAATAGTATCAGAGGCCATGAAATGCGTAGTTGTTTTGTTGGCAAATGTAATGCAGAACGCAAACAGCATAGATCACTTTTCCCCTTTTTTCAAACATTACCTTAAAAGTGGAAAATAAAGACTACTACGGGTCTTAACTCCTTTTGGATTCACTACACCAAAGTACTTGAACTTTGCTTGGACTTACATTCAGTAGCTTAAGGTTTAACTAGCACGTAAAATATATTATCACTTGTATCCTATGACTACCGTACGTTTATCAAATCTCACTATATTCCTAGCATCAAACCTTAAACAAATGACCAGATCTATATTGTAGGAGTTGTTGCATGCTTCTCCAAAGTTGGTTAACAACCTAAGTCAAACTTTAGCCACCTAGTGTAAATAGTTCTAACCATTTAGCAGAGGGTAATAAGTTGGAAAACGAAACATATACCATGATGCCGTAGGCAAGACCTTGGATTCCGACCGTAGCAATGGAGGCTCCGGCGAGCTCCAAAGCACTCATATGGCCGGTGAACATGAGGGTCACAAAACTGAGCATGTAGTTGAAGATTGAAACGGTAATGGAAGAGCCGGACAGAAGCCACAGCAGCCTGGATTCCCAGCCAGCGAGACGTAGATATAATCGAGGCGCCACGGGCCTGTATTGCAAGGCCTCTTCGACAGCGGCGGATGACAAAGTTGAATTGTCGCCATTTAGAAGTAATGGCTGGCATTCTGCTGATCCCATGGTTGTGAGAATCCCAAACTAAGTATATCGGAGGTGACATTTAATTCCTACCTTTTATAAGTCTTTACGAGGCAGTATTGAAAACGTGAAGGCGTAGCTAACTTTCCAAGGAGACAAAAATGTTGTCTGAAAGCTTCAACTCGGTTGTAGGTTATAACAACCAATCTAAGTGAGATGCCAACAAACATTCCGGGTCATGGCACCACCTTAAAGATGTAGTAGGAGAAAACTGGGTTGTTTGACTCACCAGTACTATTCGGTGAGGCTAATTTCTTATTTACTTTCACTCTCTTTTATCGCTAATATTGCCATTAGTCACACTTTAAAACACTAATATGACCGAGGTGATGAATTTAGTAAAAAAAAAGTGTAAATTTGTTCAATAATAATAAGCCACATACTAATTAAGGTGAGAGGCCACAATATCTAGGAGAAATTGTATCCAGTGTAAAACCCCAAATATTATATAGCTAATTATTTTAACTTTTGGGTTATTTTTGTAGTTTTAATAATATTTCGGGACAATTTCGAATAAGTAACATATCTTTAGCCGGGGGTTGTTGAGTTATTTGTCATGTTTAGAGATATAAGACTAGTCAGTTATATTTTATCGATAAATTGAGTTTTAGCTGATTTTCTAGGTTTTCAATTTATTGAAGGCTTAAACAATTTTGTGAAGATCAAAGTATAAATTGAGGTAAGAACTTCTGTACACACAAATTTCGTGTCTAAACCGCAAGATAAGAAATAATTACACAAAATTCAATTTATCAAATTTAAATTAATGAGTCACACCACTCTGTGATTTTTACAAGATAAATGTAAATCCTCTAATTCAATCTCCGGTTTGGTCATGATCCAAGGGCTGAAATAGCTTAATCTTTAAACGTAGATTTTGGTTTCTTCAATCTTCACGGTTGAAAATTGTTGAAGCGGCACTTGCTCGAGGGCTTCGAAACTTTATCCCGAATAAGTATGCGATCCTTGACTTATAGAATTACTGATATTGAAGGTGAATTCCTCTTCGATTTGAGACGAAAGAGAAATCGATTTTCGTGACTTGAAAATGCTCGATTGAAGAACTACATTGCATTAGTGCGTATTGTTCTTCAAGTGAAACACAACCTGAGAAACGACAGCGTTTCGGCGGAGCTTAAGCTTTGATCGAGGAGAGCCTGTGTGTCATCTCTTCTCTACCTTAAGTCCTTTATTTATAGGCAGGGTGGTAGGCTCATTTTTGAAAAACCCATGATTTGAACTTTGACTTTGTAATTAAAGAGATTTTGTCCCCCTTTAATTCAATTAGGATTCCTTGATTAAATGGATCCTTATTTCCATTTGTTTTAGAAATTCTTTCCTTAAGTCAAAGTTGACTCATTTGAGTTTCATGGTAGCAATACCACACTTGGGCTAGACCAAATAATTTTATTTGGACTAGTTATTCTAATTAACTTTGATTTGAACCAATTATTTTATCTAATTCCAAGTCAACACTTTGAACCCGCCTTTTCCGCCAACTTTGAATATTTGACCGGTCAATAAACTTCTATGTTATTGACTAAGCACAAATTTTCGTTGTCTAAAAATTGCTCCCACTTCAAGACTTGTGCGATAGCTCTTCTTGTCGGGTACTGTTGCAAGGCTTGAAGTATCCATCTCATTTTATCTTTCTTTTCTTTTTTTTGGTGAAAATTTGTCAACTTGGGTGCACCCGCGCAACCCCCATGAAATTGGTGACAACCCAAGGCCTACGTACGGTCATAACTGTACGGTCATAACTGATGTGAGGTGGCGGAACTTTATAGAATGCTTGCGAGTTTTTTTTAGGAGAGAAAAAAAAAGAAAGTGACATATTTCCTCCATTTTTCTCTAGTTTGTGAGTATTTTTAAGGAGAGAAAAAAGGAGAAAAAGGAGGAAAGTTTAGGCCTCTTTCACTACAAGAAAATAGGTTTTTGGTGACGGAAATTTCCGTCACTAAAAATGCAATTTCCGTCACAAAAAGTTTTAGTGACGGAAAAATCCGTCACACGATTCCGTTGCATAAAACCTCGTCACTAAAAAGTTAGTGATGTAAATTAGTGATTCCGTCACGCACACAAGCGACGGAATAGAGACATTTAGGAAAAATTTCCATCACTAAAAGTATTCTATATTTTAAAAAACATTATTTTTTTCTTTCAAAAATTTTGTATAAAATAATTGGTGACGGAAAATTCCGTCACATGAAGGATAAATATTCCGTCAGTAATTCCTTTTTTACAACAAATTTTGCCACCACTTTTGATTTGCAAATTTTATCAATGTTTTGTGCATTTAGCGACAAATCATAATCGTTGCTAAAATTATAAAACAAAAGAAGTATAATTCTACCTCTTTTTTTCAGTTCCCATTTTTTCATACAACAAATCCATCAACCCATCAAGCACACAAAATCCATTACCACATCAAGCTCCACAAAATCCATTAACACAAACTCCACAAAACCCATTATCACATCAAGCTCCACAAATTCCATCAACATAAACTCCACAAATCCCACAAATCCACAAACACATAAAATACCAAGTCAAACATAAATCCTAAACTATCATTAAGTAACGATCATCCTTGAACATGAAAGTAGGTTAATGTTTGAACATAACAAATTAAAGAGAGGGGACTAGTTGGTCACTCAATTTCCGTCCTCATCAAGGTCATAATCCTCGTTGGCATCCAAACCATCCATGACATCATCATCCTCAGTATTTCTGGACGGCCCCCACAATCAGATAAAAGATAAATTTAACTAACAAGTACTAAAAATTCATATCTTAATTCATTCTTTAAGCAAGCACCCTATGTTCCCTTGATTAATCTATGAAGGATCACATAACTTCAAACAAGCGTAGCATGCATTGACAAACCAACAGTAGACTTTTAATCAATGAACACTATGTACAGAAAACTATAACATAGTTTTTACCTTCTAAATCTCATATGTTATTTTTATTTTGTAGTATATGTCAAATGGCAACTTCTACTACAAAACCGATTGCATATATTTTTGGAGAAGTCTTTCCATCAAAACTGAAACTACAAATGCTAGTCTATGATTCATATAAAAACCGTCAGAAAAAGAACAAATGGCTGCCACTCTCTTGTGCAATGCAACGAATGCAGTTGTTCCTATCGCTCAACCTTGCTCTAAAACTAAGGTTGTCCACAGCCACAGAACTAGAAGAACATTTGTAAACATAAGAGAATAAAGCAACACCAAACCAATTAACAGTGGATGCTTGAATCTGATTGCTCCCAGACAAATGCCAAGGGATATACTTCTGTCTCTCATCATTTATAACCACGGAAATGAAACATCAGAAACAATAACAGAACAATGTTTATGGCAGGAATTTGGTAACAATTTATGCACTCAATCGTCTAACCTGTAAATTGTGGTGCAACAGTTCCAAGAGTGACCTTGGAAAACTTTAAGGAAGACAATATAACCGGTCTATATTGCTCAAAAATTGGCTCCATATTAGCCTTAATAAGCTCTGATGCTGCCTACAAACATCCAACTTAGAGTCATACTCCGAAAGCAACAGGACACTATCTGTAGCACCCACAGAGTAAATGGGTATTCAATAGAAACTAAAAACAGTTCAATATAACCTCATGAACAAAGGGTATTCAATTGACCTTTATGCAAGCTTATATAGATTTTCTAAGGTCCAAAATATACCTCAATTTGGTTCTGCAACGATCGAACATAATTAATAATAACGTCCAGCCATTCCCATTGTCTGCAAATCAGCAGAAAGATCATGGCAATGATGATAACCGCAAAGGTAGTGTCTGCCAAAAATTAATGGTTAACCACGCCATAGTCGTCGCAAGAAGGTTAATGATTTTGTTGTGGATGTTGATAAACCTTGTTTAGTGACATGTAAAGCATGATAACCACAAGAAAGAGTGGATTTAGAATTATTTCAAAAAGAAAGAGGATAAACAAAAATATGTACTGATCAAGAAGAACAATACTAAGATGAGAAAAGAAAGATGGAATGTGGAATTTTGAAAGAAGTTAGAAACATAGGTACCTTGTAACATCCAGGAACCAGGTCTTGCAGGCTTCTCAACTTTTCATTTATCTTCTCTCTCCTTAACTGATTACACAAAAACACTTGATCTTAGACAAACAGTGGAAGAAAGGTATCATAACCATTAAAATACATCTTCTTTTCTGAGAAGTGAATTCAATTCCCCCCCCCCCCCCCCTCAAAATTAGGGTAGAGGATGAGAACTTTAAAAACAAAACTGTGCATCTAATTTATGAAAGAGATGGCCGACAAAACAACATTTTAACTAATTAGTTACCCTTTCTGCCAAGCTATGACACTATCTGTAGCACCCACAGAGTAAATGGGTATTACATAGAAATTAAAAGCAGTTCTGTATAACCTCATCAACAAAGGGCCAGATCTTTGTAAGCTCCAGGTTTAGCCATTTCAACTGAAAAATACACAGACAACGACATCGGTCCCCTTGTAAAGATATGCCTAGGCAAATACAGTGTGAGGGTAAAGATAGAGAATAATTAAACAAGGATATCACTCAACTTTTGTCTGTTTGAGAAGACAAAAGTTTCAGTACAGAAAACCATTTACAGATGGCATAAATTCTGGTGAAACAATGAGTCATGACCGATGGCATAAATTATATGTACAGAAATCAAATGCCACAATACCCATTCTAAGTACAGAAATCGAATGATGTATAGATCAAGACAATTATACTGCAATTGGGGAAAATAACACATGAACTCACCTCGATCGACCAAGATTTGCGAAATGGAGGCGCGGGATCAGGGAGGCAATATAGCAAGCAATCGCTGCAGAAATGGGCACGTTACCGGCGGCAGCCAAGCGGACAACGACCTGTCGGTGAGAGACGAGCAGCAACAGCAGCCACGAGCAGCAACGGTAGCCACGAGCGCAGGGAGTTTCAACGAAGTGATTGGATCTGGGATCTCCGAGTCGTTTTTGGTTGGGATAGTGAAATTGATCGATGCATATTGAGGGAACGAAGTTCTTGAAGGCGCCGGCGGTGAGAGATGCCGGGAGGAAGGCGGCGACAGTGAAAGATGCCGACGGGAAGGCGCCGGCGGTGAGAGCTCGGGGGAGGGGACGGCGGTGAGAGCTCTGATCTAGAGGGGAATGAAAAGAAAAAAAAAAACCATTATTCTAGTGTTAAATTCATTTTCAAAAACTCAAAATAATTTTTTAAAAACAATTCGTCGCTAAACTTAACATTATTTTCACAGCTTAATATTGGTTAGTTGGGTGACAGAATTTCTGTGACGGAGTCAAATTCCGTCGCTAAAAACCTATTTTCTTGTAGTGTTTTGTCACTAAATCTTTCCTCTCAAAATTGGGAAGAAAGGGAAAGAAAAGAAACTCTCATAAGTGATATTTTAATAATACCCATAATATCCTTGAGATTATTATGATTGAATTTTTAATGATTTTTATGTCTTAGAGTTTTCTACAAAAACATATCATACTATTTATTACAAACAAACAGAAGAAGTGGTGGAAATGGTGGCTAGTTTCATCTCCTGCAATCTTAGGCAAGTGTCACAAATTTAATCTTTTAAATTTTTGGGGCCTTAGCATGTATAAGCGTATCGCGTTAATTTTGATTTTTATTTTTAAATTTTTGTTCATGAGTTCATGTGAATGAGTTTGCAAGATTTTTATGATTAGTTTCTCCTGATAAGTTAGATTTCAGTTTATTAATTGGTGTCAATTCGAACGAGACAAATTCTAACAAAATCCGTAAAAAGGTTGTACAGATAAGAAACGAAGAAAAGGTATCCGCTGAAGTACAGGAGAGGGGGGAAGGGAAGTCGAAGAGGGGTTTTTTTATTTAATCATTTCTCTCGTACATGAGTTTTTATTTAATCATGTTTTTCGTACAGGAGAGGGGGGAAGGGAAGGAAAGTTGCAAAGGGAAGTACATGAGTTTCTGGTTTTATTTAGTACTGTAGCTGCTAATTGATTTTTCTGTTGCAAGTGCTTGTACCGGAGTAAAAAGGTGGTTGTAAATTGGATGGCAGATTGTGGTTTTAGGACTTTGAAGTCAAAGATTGTGGCATTTTAGGTTGTTGTAAATTGCCCGACAGATTCTTGATGGGGAGGGTGGGGGTCCTCTTGTTTCGTGTGGAGAATCATGATTAGCATAAATATTTTATAATATTATATATATTTTTTACCCTTCAAATTAAGATGAGTTTCCGATTTTGTTAGGAAATTATAGATGGATATCCGAAAGATTCAAGACATGATTAAGTTTAGGATGTTGACAAGTTTTGTGTCATGTCGCTAATTTTATTATGCATCGAAGGAGAATTCATAAAAAGAGCTGGAAAAAGCCAAGTAGGGAGATACTTAAAACAAGGCAAATAGTACGAGATGAATTAATTCAATACCTAAGTACAAATGCGAAAAATCGTAACGTTATTTGCATGGGGCTGCAAGCATTTGAAAAGCTTTGCAAGATGCTACAAAATGAGAGTGGTCTTAAACCTACTCAACGAGTATCAGTTCAAGAACAAGTTATAAAATTTCTTCATATTTTATCGCAAAATGCAAAGAATTGTACAATTTCATTCTTCTTCCGCCGTTCTACAATGTCTACTAGTGGCCACTTTCACTGGGTCTTGAGAGCAATATTATCTCTAGAAGAAAAATTCCTCTAACAACCAAACGGGTTGCAAGTTTGTCCCCAGATACTTGGGAGTACTAGGTATTACCTATTCTTCAAGGTAATATCACTTTACCTACTTTCATATGTTACACATTTATTTATAAAATATTGTGCACGTCACATACCATATATGGGTGTCAGGATTGTATAAGTGCAATTGATGGAACACATATTCGCCTCAAAGTTTCTAATGATGATGCACCAAGGTATGGTGGCAGGAAGGGTTACCCAACACTAAACGTGTTGGTTGAATGCACATTTGACTTACGGTTTACATATGTCTTGCCTCGTTGGGAAGGTACTGCATCTGACTCGAGAATAGTTAAGAATACCCTTACAAGAGAAGATAAGCTCGTTACTCCCGGTGATAATATCTCTCACTTTTACTAAAGGGGTTATATTGCAAAAAGTTTAAGACATTAATATGATTATCTTTCTCTAATCTAATAGGAAAATATTATCTGGTCGACGCGAGCTTCATGCATAGGTGTACGTTTATGACGCCATTTAGAGGTGTACGTTACCAATTTTCATTTTGCATGTATATTTACTTTACATTTAGTTGTTATGTTAGTTAACCTTGATAGATTTAAATTAAAAGTAGTTTAATATCTTGCCTTCTTTTTTAATTTTAGTTTGGATCGTACTTTAAAGTCTTTATCTGGATTAGTACACTGTTGTATAAGGGTATATATGTAATGTTGTATTTTTTCTTTTCTTTTCTTCTAAACTCACAAACAAGGAAAATGAATTATACTTTCCTTTCTCCCTTTAACTCACAAACAAGAGGAAGAAAAATTATCTTCATTTCTCTTCTTTTCTCTCCTCTCAAAACTAGCAAACAGGCTATTAGGGCTTCATGGCTTTACGTAGCAAGCTCCAAACACAAGCTGCATTGAGTCTTGAAGGCCGTCGAATTCCAACCAGAACCTTGGTGATCAATAAGCTCGTTTATCATGTTGATGTTTTCATCACGGGTAGCTGTATGCTCATATAATTTGTTTTCCACCGCATACGACTTTTTTTTTTCTTCTTCTTTTTTTTTTTGTGCCAGAGTAATATGGTAGCAGAACGGTAATTGTCCGGGGTTGACTCTAGGGTTTAGGCCTTTATAAGGGAAACCACAAACCTCAAGGCACCGCGTCCTGGACGTACGAACTCAAAAATCTTTGGGGTGAGCAACAGTAAGACCTCCTCTTCGAAGAGGCAATACTCCAGCAATCTTGGTGGCGGCGAATACTTAGGTGTCTGTGGACTAACAGGCACGACTTGATCCACCAAGGCAAACAAATCGTACAACCACACGTTCCAGCCTACATCAATGCCGCTACGAGCTCTCCATTCCCATGGGCGCCGGCAACTGCCATGGCCCACGCAGATGCCTATCATATTCCCTTTTTTTTCTTTTGGCACGAGTTGGCTGTTCCTGTCGTCACCAGCATCTGCCGTGGCTGCCGCGGGGACATGTCACCGGCCTGTGCGGGTTTGCAGTCCCTGCCGCTGCTACCGGCGTTCTCCACAGCCCATCGCCGACGTTCGCTAAGGCCAAACAGGAAAATTTGACTCGTTCCTATGAGGACATCGTGGAAGCCGCCGCGTTCTGGCCTAACTCGTTGCCGCCGCGACCGGATCGTCTCCACATACCGCCGCAGGAGATCGCGGAGGCTACCATTGTTGCCGTTGTTTCCAATGTCGTCGCCTTTTGTCCCGGATGTCACTGGTGCACCGCTGGAGGTCGCCATGGCTGTTGCAGGCAGGCCGTTAACCGTGCATCGTCGCTGCTGCCGACGTTCCACCTTGCAGTCTTGCCGTCGGAACTGGTGTTCACTGTTGAAATTGACCCAGATCTTGCCGCTAGCAACACGGGCTGGCTGTTGACCCCATCGCCGAGGCTACCGCCTGCACCTTTTCTCGCTTGAACTTGCGCCGCGAATCTTCTCCGGTGCCGCCGCTTCTGCTCTTCATTTCCCCTTTTGTTTCTTCTTCCTTTCGTTTCTTTTTGGCCCCCACTTTTTTTTTTCTCTTTGGACCTCACGCCCCCTGACTTTTCTTCTCCATTTGTTTTCCCACTTTTTGTTTTCTTTTCCATTGGACTCTACGCCCACTTCTTGACTTTCTAATCTTCTTGCCCTTTCACTTTTGGTTTCAATTTTTTTTTCTAGCCTTCTTTTCTCTCTTGGACTTTTCTTCGCCCTTTTCATTCTCTTCTCCCCTTTTTTTTTCTTTTCTGGACGGCACGCGCACATACACATATGTATACGCATACGCATACACATATATATATATATATATATATATATATTTATTTACTAACATATATGCTTTTCTTTCTTGTCACATTAGTGGGATGTTAAACGAACAAAAGTAGTAACAATTTTTTTTAAGAACGTACTTAAATGTGCTCGTCCATGTATGCTTTATTGTACCTTGATTTCTTTTAAAAGATATCGTACCGTTGAGATGACTCATATTTAATAATATACTAATACCTTTGCTTATGCTTGGACTCAATGATACTGATAATGTCAATTAGTTTTTCCAATAACGTGCTTGACAGGATTCTGATCGTGACTTCCTTCACATGCAATTAATTTGTTCACTCGACGGGCGTGATCACAGCAAGGCTCGCTGACTAACTGTAATAAGGCGGTTGACATGTCTTACACGTGGACATTCCTTCCTGTGCAAGTCTTCTGTTGACCTGCATTATGGATGTGACTGAACCAGTTGGCTCTAGGAATGTGCTCGACATGTCTCAAACGTGGACTTTTCCCTCCTGTGTGATTCCTCTGTTGACCCGCACCTTGGACCCAATTGCAGCAAGGCTTCTCCAACTGGTTTTAGAAATGAGCTCGACACGTCTGGCACGTGGGACTTTCCCTTCTGTGCGAGTCCTCTGTTGACTAGCATTATGACTGCGACAGCAACATCGCTCCACCAACCAGCTCCAGAAATGCTCTCGACACATCTCGCACATGGACTTTCCCTCCTGTGCGACTCCTCTGTTGACCAGCATTATGACCGCGACAGCAGCATCGCTCCACCAACCAGCTTTAGAAATGCGCTCGACACGTCTCACACGTGGACTTTTCGTCATGTGCGAATCCTCTGTTGACCAGCATTATGACAGCGAGATAGCACCATCGCTCCACCAGCCAACTCTAGAAATGCGCTCGACAAAACATGCAGTTGGGCTTGCCTTCTTTTTCATGCTCTTCGGTTGACCTGCACTTCAACAAGTACGAGCTTGGCAGGACTCGCTGTTTGACTTGCAACCATTATTTGGACTCAACAAGACTTCCGCGTTCTTTATACTTGGCATGACAAAACAATTAGCCTTAAGACTTGATTATAGACTATCAACTTTTTTTCTTAGGGTTGGGTTGTTCACAGTTTTAGCTCGTAAAGAGCATTGATATTACAGTTTAGGCTCGTGCTGAGGAGCGTTGTTCGTGCATTTTAGGCTCGTGCCGAGGTGCTTTGTTCGTGCAGTTTAGGCTTGTGCTGAGGAGCGTTGAGTTGATCGTACAGTTTAAGTTCGTGCTTGGGAACGTTGAGTTGATCTTGCAGTTTAAGCTCGTGCTGAGGAGCGTTGAGTTGATCTTACAGTTTGAGCACGTGCTGAGAAGTGTTGATCGTGCAGTTTAAGCTCGTGCTGAAGAGTGTTGATCGTGCAATTTAAGCTCGTGCCGAGGAGCGTTGAGTTGATCTTGCAGTTTAAGCTTGTGCTGAGGAGCAAGGCTTGTACAGTTTAAGCTCATGTTGAGGAGCGTTGAGTTGATCTTGCAGTTTAAGCTCGTGCTGAGGAGCATTTAGTTGATCTTGCAGTTTAAGCTTGTGCTGAGGAGTAAGGTTTGTATAGTTTAAGCTCATATTGAGGAGTGTTGATCTTTGATTTTGGTCTTCACTTTAAGCATCGGGCTTGATCGATGAAGACAACTTACATCTAATTGAAAGGTCTTGAGAGCTTCTTCTCTAACAAGACGATACAACTTTGATCACTGAATCCGAGCTTGAGGCTTGATCAGACGAAAACGATTCCCAACTAGTTGAAAGGCTTCAGAGTTTGTTCTCCAACTAGATGATTCAAAGTTCACCTTTGAATCCAGGCTTGAAACTTGATTGAATGAAGACAATTTGTAGCTAGTTGAATGGCTTCAGTGCTTGATCTTTAACCCTAGGATGAGGAAACGTGCTCCAGTCCAATTTTAAAAGATAGTAAGTAAAGACGATGAGACGTTGACCTTCGAATCTGGGCTTGAATCTTGATCGGATGAAGATGACTTGCATTTGCAGTTAGTTGAAGGGCTTCAGCGTTTGATCTTCAACTGGATGACACGACGTTGACCTTCGAGTTCAGGCTTATCTTTAACTAGACGAGGCGACCTTGACCTTCGAATCCGGCTTGAAGCTTGATCAGATGAAGATGACTTGCAGCTAGTTGAAGGGCTTCAGCGCTTGATCTTCAGCCGGATGATGCGACATTGACCTTCGAGTCCGGGCTTGAAGCTTGATCGGATGAAGATGACTTGCAGCTAGTTGAAGGGCTTCAGCGCTTGATCTTCAACAGAATGACTTTGACCTTCAAATCTGGGCTTGAAGCTTGATCGGATGAAGATGACTTGCAACTAGTTGAAGGGCTTCAGTGCTTGATCTTCAACCAGACGATGCGACGTTGACTTTTGAATCCGTGCATGAAGCTTGATCGGATGAAGACAACATAACTTGGATTTTTTTTTTAATATTCAAGGGTCATAAAGCTTGATCTTGAATATGATTTTAGTCCATCCCTTGTGAAGGCTTGACCTCTTTACATTTTGAGGGGCTTTAAAGGGATGCTGAGTCTTTTGGGGGATCTTTCAAGCTTTGGATGCCCCCAGCACGGAGACCTTAGGCGATCTGTTCTTTTGCCGCTGACATGAAGCTGAAGAGACTATAACCCTAAAGATGACAGAAGTATTGTTTTCTTCTTCAACTTCCTCATCATTTAGATGGATTTTGCCTTTTTTAGACAAGTCCATAATTACCTTCTTAAATGTGAAACACTTTTTGGTAGGATGACTGATGAGCAGGTGGTACTTGCAGTACCTCGGGTTGTTATCCTGCCCCACCTCTTCCGTGGATTTCATCTGAGGGAGATTAATAAGCTTATGTTCGAGTAGGAAGTCTAGTATCCCCAGGACTTCCGAGTCTGATAAAGGAAAGACGTTTTGTTCTAACTCTTTGAACTTTGGTTGTTGTCTTTCTCTCCCTTGAGGTTGATTTTTCTTCTTGTCTTTTTTCTCCCTTTTATATTTGTTAGGGATATTTAACGGAGTTACAGTGATAACCATCGAATCTTCCATGGTTGCTTCCGAACCCCACCACCATTTTGCTTCACGGGGGTCACCTATTGGTAGGTTGTTACCACCGTGACTCGCTATCGTGATCTCCATGTTGTGGCCTCGTGTTTCCAGCTCCTCAAAGGTACCAAGTTTGTTAACTTGTAGAATGTATAGCAGCCCCCAGTGCATGCCTTGCATACACATTTCTACAGCAGAGGCTTCAGAGAGTCTTTCTTTACAGTCTAAGCTTAATGCTCGCCATCTGTTGATGTAATCCACTACAGGCTCTTCTTTTCTTTGCTTTGTGTTCGTAAGTTCATCATGCTCACAGAACGATAGGTGTTGAAGAAACAATTCTAGAACTCACGCTCCATTTCTTCCCAACAGTCTATCGACTCGGACTCCAAGGCTGTATACCAATTGAAGGTATTCCCTTTGATAGATTGGACAAACTGCATCACGAGGAGGTCCCCTTCAGTTCCAGCATCATTGCTAGTCTCGATGAAATAGGCGATGTGCTGTCTTGGGTTGCCCTTCCCATCAAACTGTTAAAACTTAGGCAGTTGATACCTGACTGGCATTCTCATGTTGCCTATTCACTTTGTATAAGGCTTTGAGTACATGAGAGTGTTGCGAGACGATCCTCCATATTGGGCCATGATTGTGCTTGCTATCATGTCTTGCAGCTGCTGGAAGATAAAAAAGCGATAGAGATGGACTTGCTCTCTTTATTTTTATATCCACCGGAGGTGGATGCATCTGGATGCTCGTTGATATCAGTTTGTTTGAGAGCTTCGTCCACATCATCCATGTCACTCGACTTTGATTCTTCACTTTTCTTTCATTCCAACTTGTTCATCAAGTTTGCAATTTGAAGATCTTTTTCCCCTACTGTCTTTGTTAGCTTTTCAATTGCATGAGACATAGCGGCCGGTTGCTCTTCAAGTGAAATGGCACTAGTCATCATAACCGGCAAGGTGAAATGATGCTTGAAAGTATTTGACGCTATTGACGTGTAGTGGAGGCTTTGATTATCTTCTTATGGAGAAGGAGATGAGTGGCAGACTGGTCCCACTGGGCGTGCCAGAAATTTGTACACACAAATTTCGTGTCTAAACTGCAAGACAAGAAATAATTGCACAAATTAAATTTATCAAATTTAAATTAATGGGTTACACCACTCTGTGATTTTTACACGATAAATGTAAATCCTCTAATTCAATATCCGGTTTGGTCACCATCCAAGGGTTGAAATAACTTAATCTTGAAACGTAGATTTTGGCTTCTTCAATCTTCACGGTTGAAAGATCGTTGAAGCGGCACTTGCTCGAGGGCGTCGAAGCTTTATCCCAAACGAGTATGTGATCCTTGACTTGTAGAATTAATGATGTTGAAGGTGAATTCCTCTTCCATTTGAGACGAAAGTGAAATCGATCTTCGTAACTTAAAAGTGCTCGATTGAAGAATGACACTGCGTTAGTGCGTATTATTCTTCATAACCTGGAGACTACAGCGTTTCGGCGGAGCTTAAGCTTTGATTGCAGAGACTCTGTGTGTCCTCTCTTCTTTACCTTAAGCCCTTTATTTATAGGCAGGTGGTAGGCTCATTTTTTAAAAACCCATGATTTGAGCTTTGACTTTGTAATTAGAGAGATTTTATCCCCCTTTAATTCAATCAGGATTCCTTAATTAAATGGATCCTTATTTCCATTTATTTTAAAAATTCTTTCCTTAAGTCAAAGTTAACTCATTTGAGTTTCATGGTAGCAATACCGCAGTTGGGCTAGACCAAATAATTTTATTTGGACTAGTTATTCTAATCAACTTTGATTTGAGCCAATTATTTTATCTTATTCCAAGTCAGCACTTTGAACCCGTCTTTTTCGCAACGTTGAATATTTGACCAGTCAATAAACTTCTAAGTTATTGACTAAGTACAAATTTTCGTTGTCTACAACTTCATGTACACATCCATTTTATATTATTATTATTATTATTATTAGTATGCCTTTTGGATAGTTGCGTCACTAATATTTATAGAATTGATATTTTATGAAAATTATCATTATTTGCTTCGAAGTGGTATATTTATATCGACCTCATGGTAAAAAAAAAATTGGCTTGTTGTTTGCTGTTTCACGCCGACAATCCTTTTTCTGCTTATATATATATCCTGTTTTGCCAGGTCGTTTTCTCTACTCGTTCTTGTTTGCCGCCCATGAACGGCAACCAGTCATTGACTTCAAGAATTTTCATCTCCTTTTAGGAGAAGTTGATGTGAAGTGGCATGTTCGACTTGCCACGTGTCAAGTTCCTAACCATTCACAAACCGTTTTGCTTGTAATGCCTTCGTTCTTGCATAACGAGCTCATCCGAACAGGTATCCTGTCAATTCTGCTTGTGCTAAACTCGGCTCTTTGTCTTCTTCGATTCGAGTATAAGATCGAGTATTTTCTGTAATTATTAGGTCAACTTTATTAAAATTTACAGTTTTGATATTTTATCTTCATATATTTGATGTGCATTGAACTCCTTCAATTGAAATAATATTGGTAACTTTCATGTGCTAAGATTCATGTGATGTCATGATATAATATGATAATTGTTAACGGTATGTAATTTTTGAACTTAGAACTTCCGCGTGATTAAATTAACGTACTTTACAGTTACGTGTTACGTGATTGTATAGTATTTGATTATTAATTCAATTGTTTGAATATGTTCCTTTGACTTTGATTTAATCTTTGATGGGTTAATATCTTGTAATGAGATTGTTTGTCGTGCTAAAATTATTTTTCGTTTTTGCACTTTCGGTTTCATATATTTTGTTTTGACTCAACTATACGTTATTCAATTTATATGTTGTACTCCGTGAATGTCTTGTGTGATCTTTGCTAGGCTTTGGGCTCACACTCCCTTCTCCTCTAATTTCAACAAATTAAGTTGAGACAACCTAGAAGAGTTAGTAGCAATTTGTACGGACTTGGACAGTAAGTTAATTCATAACTCCTTTTAGTGACTTCAGAATAAGAACTTTGTAATAGTATTGATAAGTTGCTTTTGAGAATTCTTAATGTTTGAAAAGTGATCATTGTTATCAGATTTTACCTGCATTTACTAGACATTGATGATGAATATGTGTACTTTTTGATTACCTTTTTTGAAGTTATGTTTTTGTCAAATACTTTTTACATATATTTAGAGGTGTCAATGGGCTGGACTTGGGCTGGCCCAGCCCAAGCCCAACGGGCCTCCAACGAAAATGGGCCGCTGCGGGGCCTGGTGTCTGGAAAACAGCCCGGAAATCTGCATATATGAGCCCAGTCCAAGCCCAGGCCCTAGGCCCAATATTTAGGGCCAGGCTTGGGCTGGGCCCGGGCCCAAAATTTTTTTTCTTCTTTTTTGGTTCCTAACTCCTTGTTATTTATTTGCATCGATGGCCAACAAGAATACATTAAATTAATTAGTTGAGATTGATACATGCTAATTTGATGTAATATTGACAAGCCATTTTTGGCCTACTAACATTATAATTTATAAGTAGTATTTTTTGAAAGTTTCAATTGTAATCAGTTTATTTCAAATTTATACTATTAGTTTAATTGTGTATAAAGTTTTAGCATATATTTTGAAATCCTAATCAGTTTATTTGAAATTTATTCTATTAAGCTTTACTTTTTTCACTAAAGTTGAATTTTTGTTATTATAATGTTCCACTAAAAACTAGTTGAAATTTACAAGAATTTAAATTTGGAGTATAGTTATTAATTCCCCAAACGATCTTAAATAATAAGTATAGATTTTGACTAACAGTTTTTCTCTCTACTTGGTCTCATATACAAAATTTTATTCTGTATATATGACTCTCATGTGTATATAGGATGGTTATGAGTGAGTATAAAAGAACCAATGATATTAATATATTGTGTTTGTCAGAAAATAAGAAGTAAGTGAGGTTAGAATTTATAAATGTACGTAAATTATTAACGTCCATATAGAGTTAAAATTGAAGATAAATGTGTTCATATGTCCTCCTCGTTTTATTCGGGCTTGGGACCTGCCGTTTGTAAACAAACAGGCGAAGTTACCTAATTTTTTATATATATGAAAAAATATCTATCTTACTTGTAAAAACTTATTATATATATATATATATATGTAAATATATATATATATATATATGTATATATATATATGTAATATATGTACATATATATACATGTAATATATGTACATATATATACATATATATATATATATTTACATATATATATATATATATACATATATATATATATATATTTACATATATATATATATATTTACATATATATACATATATATATATATATACGTACATATATATATATACATACATATATATATACATATACATATATATATACATACATCTACATATAACATACATATACATATATATATATATATATATATATATATACATATATACATATGTGTATATATATATATACACATATGTATATATATATGTATACATATATATATATACATATACATATATATATATATATACATACATATACATATACATATATATATATGTATATATGTATATGTATATATGTATATTTATGTATATATATATGTATATGTATATGTATGTATATATATATGTATATATATGAAAAAAACTATATTTTGTGAAAACTTTTATTCTTAAAACTTAAGAGAAGAAAAATAAAAAGAAATTACCTAATCATCCGAAAGTACTTCAATATCCGAGTCACTGCTCTTCCTATCATCAATCGGTTTATCTTGCTCGCGGTATTTCGCATCAAGATAATCCTTCCAACATACACATAGCTCGAGCGACTCGGGGTTAAGACGACTCCTCCTGTCATCCAAAACCCTCCCGCTCGCTGAAAATGCCGACTCTGAAGCAACCGTGGAGGCTTGCACTGGCAGTACATCCCGTGCAATTTGGGATAAAGTTTTATACATGTTTTGATTTTGTTTCCAAAAATTTAACAAATTAAAATTAACCTGTTCTTGCATTGATAAATCAGAATAATGATCAGTATTTGAATATACACCAATCTCATTAAAAGAGAAAAAAGTAGACGAACCTGCCGAATTAGAAGTACCTTCACCTGGTAGTTGTCTTGCTACTAGATGTTCAAAGCCCTTAAGGTATGGCGCATAATACCTCTCAGCAGTCGATGATGAAGCTCGCCCGCGCACGTCAGCAGAATTACGATAGAGGTTGAACAGTCCTCAAATGTCTTGCTCACTTTCGCTGTGAGTGCGGTTGTGTCCTCTACTGGGTAGCACATTAATCTTGATATCTCTTGTATCGAGACGTTCACGCCATGCAACTTTAACCTAGGATCTAAACAAGTAGCCACAGCAAAAATAACAGGCAGTTCACTCCAATATTTATTAAACTTTTTATCCATCACTTTTACTATTTCCTTAAAGGGTCCTATATATCTCCATTTTGTTAACATTGTAGCCATCTTGAGAATTTCTATTACAGCGAGAGGAGAGGTGGGATAGTACGTACCAGACAATAAATTGGTAGACGTGTAAAATACCTCCAAAAATTCAGCTAGGTATGTGGCCATCTGCCATTCCTCTTGAGTTGGCAAGCCGGCTGGGAACAAGGTTAGTAGAAAATGCGTATAGACTTCTCTGTATGCCAGAATGTGTAAAAGCATATGGTATGTAGAGTTCCACCTGTGGACCACATCTGTAACTGCTCTCCTGCGAGGCATATTATATTCAACACACAACGTTTTAAATTGTTGTGTTCTCGGACTCGAACTATTAACATACGCTGTCATACCCCTCATTTTGACAAGAATATCTCCTGCAGCAGCTAAACCATCTTGAACAATTAAATTAATTATATGACAAACACAACGAACATGAAATAATTTACCAGAAAGTACAGGTTTGAGGCTCTCCTTTAAAGCATCAACAGCAGCTGTATTGTTAGAAGCATTATCAAAACTAATACTCATAATCTTATCCTTTAATTTAAATGTGGTACATGCTTTTAATATAATAGTAGCAATGTTCATTCCATCATGCGGAAAAGGAAAGAGCTCGAAAGCGATGATTCTCTTGTGCATAATCCAATCTGCATCAATCCAATGAGCCGTCACACAAGTATAACTAACAAAAGTAAACAGAGATTGCCAAATATCAGAAGTAAGACTAACTTTACCGTCAAATTTATCGAAATAATCGATCAGGCGTGCTTTAGCAGCATTATACTGTCGGAGTGCATCGGATCTAGTTGTGTTTCTATGAACCTTTTTGTACAAAGGTTGAACGTATGTGTTCATATATCTAGAGTGCTTAGCATTATCGGCAAAAGAAAAGGCTTGTTCATCGTGAATAACAAATTCAGCGAGACCGTCTCTTTGCTCTCGCTGATTATAAACAAATAACTTACCGTCAAAAGATAACTGCGTTTGGGTAGGTTCGACGTGGCCTTGTCGAGGTGCACACTGAGGGTAATGCCTGTTAAGATGTCCATTACCACTACCAGACGAAAATAATTTAGCACAGTACTTACATCGAGCTTTTCGGATGCCGTCCACCATAACTTCATCAAAATGATTCCAACACTCGGCTTTTTTTTTTTTCCCTTTTGGACTTCTGGCTCATTACCGGAGGCATTGCTCGGCCCTTCTTCATCATGACCAGGCATAGGGTTAAGATTATGCCACGGAGTAGTAGCTTCGCCAACCGAGCTGCGTCCTTGACTATAATGCGGGGGGTCTTGTCAAGGCGTGTATTCAAGATCTGGAATGTTTTGATTGAACTCCCAATTGGCTTGGGTATCTATCATACAGCCTGTACTCATTCGTCCAGGAACGAATGGTTGTGGTGGTGCTTGGATTGGTGTTTGTGATGGCCGTGGTGCTGGCGCTTGTGCTGGTGGTGGTGCTTGTGATGATGATGATGTTTTTCGTGATGATGATCCACGCTTCAGTTTCTTCAGTAATCCAGCCATATTTGACGCTAAACTTTTTTACTAGATTGGAAAATAAAAATAGTAAGAGTAACTAAATACACAAGTATAAGAGCAGTAATTAGTAATTAAAAATAACAATTAAAAGAATTAAAGAGTAACAAATGAATCACTGAGGGTAATTTGAAATTCAAAATTGGAGAGAGTTAGTAATTAAAAAGAATTTAGTAATAGTAATTAATAAATAAAAATTCACTAATTACTAATTACTAGACAAAAGAATTAGAGAGTAACAAATTAATAAGAGGAGTAGTTAGTAATTAGAATTTAGCAAGAGTAGTAATTAGTAAAGAAGAGTAATAATTAGCAAGAGTACTAATTAGTAAATAATAGTAGTAATTAGCAAGAGTAGTAATTGGAGAGGAAAATAGTAGCAAAGCTTGTAGAAATGTAGAATGTTTAGATAAGAGAGAGTAAGAAGATTGGTGTGAAAAATTAGAGAAAAATTGTGTGAATTTATAGATTTTTGAAACTTCACAAAAGACCAAAATACTCCTAAAAACTATCCGTTTATAGTTGTTGGGGAGGGTAAGAGTGTAAAAACCCTTAAAAGAGTTGAAAAAAATTAAGTTAGACCAAAATACCCCCAAAACTAGCCGTTATATTGCTGTTTGGGGGGGGGGAGGGGGTAAATGTAGAATTTAGGGAAAATAATAGGGAATATAACCGTTGGGGAGAAAATGGGAGAAATTAGAATTTGAAAATCGTGGGGCCTGCCAGAACCAAGCCTAAAATCGGGTTTTTTCGGGCCGGGCCAGAACTGGGCTTTTTTGGATCGAACTTGGCCCGGGCTTTTTTCTGAAATTTCTTGGCCTGATCCAAGCCCATTTGTTTAGGACCGTTACTGTTCACCGAGAGGGCCGGGCCAGAAACAGACCAGGTCAGGCCAGCCCGCGGGCCACCCGGCCCTTTTGACACCTCTACGTATATTTCCCATAATAGGAATATTTTGACATCAAAAGTGAAGGCCCACCTCTGGATTTGTAGCGTGACATCCAACATTTCAAACTTGAAGGACAATTGTGCCTTGGATCATGACAATTCAAAATTTGCACCGGCACCTTGTACTTCTAAAAGCATTTGAGGGTCCAATCAGATTTTAGCCAAACATAAGGCCCCGTACGTTTACCATATTCGTTTTCTGTTTTTAGCAATGATGATGAAAAAGATTCTTTTTTAACGTACTTTTACCATTTTCTGTTTTCGTTTTGGATAAAATTACTCAAATAGTAACAAAAAACTGAAAACACCTAAAAGGTGTTTTCAGCTGTTTTTCACTAAAACTTAACCCAATATAAGAAAAAATAGCTAAATTTTTTTTTGTGAAAATAATAAAAGTACAGGAACATGTTTTCAAACTGAATATGAAAATCGTGAAAATGAAAACAGAAAACAAATATGGTAAGCGTACGGGGCCTTAGTTTCTTAGGAGTAAAGCTGTCACTTCACCATAACATATTCACCCCCACAACAAGACAAACACTAAAAAATGCCCCTACTTATAATTGTTTAAGAAGAATTTTGGCTGCTCCCCTATTGTAGAAATATTTATAACTCTTTGAATAACGATAATTAATAATTATCAAATATTTTTAATGATTTTTCTGATAAACACCTTCAGTGATAATTCTTAACCGTATTTTTTAACTTCACTAAATAAAAGACACTAATATATTTAACGACAATTAATTATAAGGCCGTAATTATATTCTTACAATCCGAATAACAACCAAATTTTTTTTCTTGTTTGAAGGTGAGTTTCTTAGTTTAAATAGAATGTAATTAAAAAAAAGGTAAAAACATTATTTCTCTCCTCATCAGAAAGTTGACAATCTCTGTTAGTGGCGGCACCAACCACCCTAACCACCAACCCAGATGGCCTATAGCAACCTCCCGGCCTCCATTTTTATCACAATTATCACTAAGTAACCATCACTACTCCCAAAACAAACTGCCATAATTTCTACCAGCCATAAACACAATCTAAGCAACCCAACCAAAACCATTATCATCATATCCATTACCGCTCGCAAGTATGAACTCCCAGACGGCTAAGATCCAGTCCATCAAGGATCCTCAGGTCATCGATAACCGGACTGGTGAGGTTTGATCTTCAACTCAATGAGTCTAATTAGTTATCCACTAACCCCAATTTCATGAAATTATTGCAATCCATTTAATTGGATTAACTATGAAATTTGATCAAAGCATTAGTTATATGTGACTTGGTGTTTACGAGACGAATCTAAATGCCTTTTGGTTAATCCTATGTGAGGGTGTGTGCATGTGTATAGTTTGGCGGCGTTCTAATAGCCGGTAACAGTGATGGTTGTGGTGGCTTTTAAGTGTGAGGCAACAGCTGCAGTGAGCCCGTGGTGATGATTTGGTTGTAAACAAGAATATTTCTAATGGGACTTGTTTCACAATCTCTGCAATATAACAGACACCAATCAAATCGCACTGGGTGGTGGTGGTTGGCTAGGTTTGCTGGCTTCGGTGCATGCCTTGGTTGGTGGTGGTGAAGGTGGTTGTCCGGTGGCAATGTTGGTAGAGAGAGAGAGATCAAGGGTGATGGACAGTGGCGAAGCCAGAAATATTGAACGGGATCGACATTTGTAATTTTTTTATGATTCATCAATAAAAGGATATTCCTAAACTCATGTTCTAATATGTTTGTCGATGCTTTTTTGTCGAAAAAAGTTAAATCTGATAGAATTAAGTTCAGTGTTCAAACTACTGGAATACTGAAATTCAATGTTGAATTCTATTGGTTCTGTCTAGTTGTCTCAAGCTAAAGCTCAACTAAAAACTTGGGATGATAAAGGCACAATTACTATTACTGTTAAACATGCAAATTATAAGTTCCAAATTTTCGATTCCCGAATTAATCGGGGTGATAATTTCTTGATTTTCAATTTCCAAAATTTTAATTCCTGAAATCTGAAGTATAACTTCTTAATCCCATAATTCTAAATTGAGACAAAAATTGTAGTTATTACTAAAAGAGGATTTACAGAATTCAATTATGTAAGAATCAAACATGAAACTTGCCATGACAGTTGCTGCTTTAACCTTCGGGTGTTGGAAACAAACAAGGAGTCCATAATGAAATCGTAGCCAGTTGGTGGCCAACAGGTTGATTTAGGACTTCTCAAAAACAAAAGAAAAACCTCCTCCCATTGCAATACAAATCAAGGGAAGCAATTTTTACTTAAAGCCACCAGACAGTTGGCTCAACTGATTTAATCGATCTTATGCCAGACGTGGACCGACCGGAAGAGAAAGAGGTGAAAATAGGTGAAGGTAGAGGTGGGGAATGCGGTGTAGCAGCCAGATCTCAAAGGCGATGTGCTCTGTCGTCTTATAAAGTGTAAAATGTGTGGTTACATACATTGACTTAATTTCTTTATTTATTTAGAGTTTGAAATTTACATTTTTTGTATTTACTTGTGTAAGTTTAGCATTTAAAATGATTGAAAGGTCATTTCTTCAAACTATTCCTAAAATTTTTAGGTTTTTAAAAAATTAAAATAACTAAAAAAAATCTCCTTTAAGTCTTTCAAAATTTTTAGGTAGGCACTATTATCATTGAGAATTACATAGACCATTTATGAAAGGAAAACTTTGGAACAGGTGAGAACCGGGCCACCGATGCCAACCGCTAGCTTCACCACTGATGAGAGAGAGAGAGAGAGAGAGAGAGAGAGAGAGAGACATGAAATAATTATAGTGAACTAATGGTTTTGCTCCTAATAAACTAATAGATGTTTGGTCATTATGGGATTTGACCATCACTTGGTTTTTTTTTTTTGTTGTTGAGAAAACGCAGAAATATATACCAGGATAAAAATATGTTGACTATACAGAGTAATGGATGACAACCCCATCCAAGGGTAAAACAGAAAAACTAACTACAAGAAACAAAAACACCACAAGGAGGAAGAGAAAGTGAGGATCTTGTACTAGGCAGACTGTACACTAGCAAACCATTCCTGATGCAATCCTGCACCAGACCCGGCTACAAAAGTCGCTAACGCTGATAAAAGTAGTAAGGGAGCTGTTTTGCCTTGGGTGACCAGCACAGAGTGTAATCCCTTGCAGCTAGACAAAACTATACAAAAGGCCGACGACGAACAGCAGCTACGGTGGCGTTGCCATCTGCAGCAGAAAAGAACAATTAGATAGTAAAAAGATGAAATGAAAGTGCTGAAGTTTGAGAGCCCAGTCGAGGCCATGACAAAAGGCCCACTGAATGACACTCAATTCATCATTTGCCGTAATCGAATCAACGGTGGCTCCTATCGGAGTCCAGCCTTTATTGAATAGAACCAAATCACTTGGTATTCGTTAACGATCTTAAATGTGCATGGAACTGGATACCACTTTTAAAATACTAAGGGGCTGTGCGTTTACAATTTTTTTTCTCGTATTTTGTATTATGTTTTTGTTTTCCAGAATTTAGTATTCAGTTCTAAAATTATATTGTGTACTTTTACTTTTTCCGTATCTACTTTTTTCAGTTTTTTTGTACGTTTATTATTTTCATTTTCGTTTTCACCAACTTTTTCTGAACCAATCTTGTATGTTTAAACTTTTCTACACTATTTGTACACAAATTTTTCCATTTTAACCCTACACTATTTGTTCACTATTTGCTCTAGTCAAAGCATTCTGATCACAGGTTCTTGCAAGACGGCCAGAATGCCTTATATAAAGACTTATGGCTAGTGAACTGCTCAGAGGTTCTTGCAATCTAGCATCCTTATCTTGTCAAAGCAGGTAAACCAAAGGACAAGCAAGCTACCTCATTATAATCTCTTGGGAGTTTCCTTGTCAACTGAAGGCTAGCCTTGTGCAATCGCTCGTCAAACACTAAAAGCAATTCTCAGTCGCCGTACAAAGAAGCAATTCTCAGAGAAGCATAACAAACAAACCCCGTACTCCACGCCGCCGTTTCCTTAAACCCAAGCAAACCTAGATTTCCAGTCGGGCTCACCTTCCCCTTTAATCTTCCTTCCAAAATATTCACATTAGGTTACCCCAGTTCTAAAATCTCCTCCAAAACCTCCCCCAAATTCATCAACAGAAATCCAAAAACAAAACCCCTCAATAATCATTCACAACCAAACCAAACATTGAAAATCAAAGAAGAGAAAGTAGAAATTAAGTGGAGAGTAGCAGATCGAGGCTTCGTCGTATCTAGGCTGGGTCTTCGGCTCCGTCTCGGTGCAGCTTCTCCGTTAATGTCGGTAGATCTTGGAAGGGCGTGAGATTGAAGTGAGGAGCTGTTATTCATATATAGAAGGTAGAGGAGATAAATGAGAGAGAGAGAGAGAGAGAGAGAGAGAGAGAGAGAGAGAGAGAGAGAGAGAGAGAGAGACCTATTCATTGACATTGCAGCTGGGCGTCAGAACCTCTGGCCGAAAATTTATGAACAGTGATATGGATTTGGTATTCTCTGACACAAAGAATACAAGAAGCGGAAAAAGGTGAAAACACCGGGTGTTTTCAGATTTTTTTAGTACTGTTTGGATTTTTTTATCTAAAACGGAACCAGAAAAAAATAAAAGTACACGAAAAAGCATCTTTTTCATCATCATTATAAAAATGAAAATGAAAAAAAGTAAACGTATAGACCCTAATTAATTTGCTAATGGTTTTCATTACTGACACTCGTTAAAGCCTTTACCGCTATTCAATTATTCTTTTAGTTACGAGTGGAACATAAGTGCTGAAAAATGGAGTTCAGTTACAATTTCTGATTGAGTAAATTATTACATTACGGGAAGAGGCTAAGTCCATTATACAATATATGCTATGCATCTCTTATTTGTCACAAAATTTAACACTTGTCATTAAAATTTATTCTAGTGACAAAAAGGAAACCCTATACATGGGTAGAGAGACGGCAAATGAGGAAAAGTAGGCTGCTTCATTACGTTCGTTCACGCGATAGTTCCGGTACTAATCCAATAAAATGAGTGTAGAAATAATGTGTTCCTTACCTAGTATTATTCCACTACTTTACGAGCTTAAGGAGTAACTTTGCAATAAAAGTACCCAAATTCCAAGCATATGCTGGCTTCATGTCATAACTTTGGTATTATTTTACCTAATCGAGGTACTTCAATTTAATGGTATCTTTCCTAAAGTTGATCTACCACAAATCTACCCTTCAAAGCGTTGTTAGATGGGATTTTTAGCCTTATATATGTTGTCCTAAGAAAGTCAATATTATTTCAGAAGTAAACCCTCCATCTAGATGTGTGGAGTTGTACTCAAATTCTTCTAGTCTCTTGAGTTCCATGGACCTACCAGTCCGGCACTCTGACCACGTAAGTTGTTAGTTAGTACTACTTTAAGTTACGTTTTGTTCGTTCTTTTCTAGGACGGAAACGCTCAAAGTTCAGATGCCCATCCCCTTAGGCCCTCTGGTATGAACCACAATTGCCAGAAAATATTGAAAGCTTTGGGACCTTTCAACCATTGAATGTCTTATGAAACCACCTCGATCTGCTTTCCTCATTCGCTCGTTTTGTCACGTCAGCTTTCCTTGATTTAACAGACCTAGATCGTCGACAACCATGCCATATTTACTCATATCCAGGTTCATTTTTAGGTCCGATAATTTTGTTCGAATAATATCATTTCTGATTTGCTTGTGTGATTTGTCTCCATCTGAAATCTTTCCCTTTCCCACCTTAAATAACGCAACTTTAATACCTTCACTTCACGTCATCATCCGGATGCGTAATGTTTTCACGGGACAATGTTTTCAATGAGGAATTGCTCTTTACGTTCAACAAGTTGTCATTTGGACCTCGACATTAGTTAGTTGTTGCTAAGAAACCTTCTCTTAGATTATATATTAATGAAAAACACGAAAAGCCTTACTTACCCTGAACTTCAACCCACAATTACAACCAAGCTGAATAAACCTGTGTTGCACGCCTCAACAATCATCATCATCATTATCGACAAAGTTACTAATTAGCCTTCTTCATTATAGTTAAAACCACCATGTTCACCGCTCACCGCTCACCGCTGCCAACATAGCCATGATCTGCATACCCACTTGTCGGCCGCTGAAATGGAACACCAAAACATTGAAGTAATTTGGACTCCTGCCCATTTCTACAAGATTGAACTAGACTAGACAAATTTTTGAAGTAAAAATCTAGGGTTTAGAAACTAATCATAAAATCTCCACTAAGCTCACAAATTTTTTAACCAAGGTGCGGAAAACCTGTAAGGTATGAAAACTAATGGTGAATATACGTGTGTGTAGACCACCCAAAAAAGATTTTTTTTTTGGCAAAGGGACAGAATTATAAAATTCAACATGAATGTTGTTTTCTTCAGCAATTTTTCTAAAAAAATGCATCTGAAAACAGAGAAAGGACAAAGTTACATATTTTGCCCTCACCAAATCATAGCTACCTCAGCATTTTCTATGAAAAGCCTAACAAAAGGTTCGGTGACAACTTCTAGAACTTTGGTTTAGAGGCAAAAGCCCAAAGTTTTTCTTTATCTTTTAGCTATTGCCCCACGCCACGCCACCCCACCCCCTCTCAAAAGTGAAGGAAAAAATTTGGCTACTATCCGTGTTGAAAGAATCTTCCTCCTCCCATGTAGTGACAATTAATGGTTTCTAAATATTTTTAGTGGCTTTTATTTAGTGACGCTAAAAAAGTACTTTTAAAAGTTGTCGCTGAAAGTGTTAACAGAAAAGCCACTAGAGAAATTTAGTGACTATTAATTGTCACTATATACGGGATTGAAGAAAGATTCCTACAACCGGGGTAGCAGCCAAAGTTTGTTCAAAAGTAAATAGCTCCTAACTGATTGCATCCCGACCGCCCGTCACCTCAATATTTCTTTTTCTCTGCCTTCTCTTTCCGACTCTACCAAAAAGTCCCTAGTTTTCATGTTGTCATGGGGTTCCTCGATCATTTGGCAAGGTCTCTCTCTCTCTCTCTCTCTCTCTCTCAATTAGCTTTAAATATGTTTGTCTTGCAGATGTTCACCTGCTTTGATGTGCTATCTCTCATGTTCGGAGTTGTTTGCTCATTGCAAGAATTCTAAGTGATTACTTCTTTTTATTTGATGGCCAAAGGGATTGACTTGAATTATAATTTTAAAAAAACTTATTGAGATGCAATTTCAACAATCAAACACGTAACAGAAGCTAGATATTAATTATCTACCAGTTTTGCAACTTGTATGAAGCAACAATGTAACATTGTAAAGATATGGATTTTACATATACTTGACAAAGAAAATTTAAATGGTTTGACTTAAATTAGTCTTAAGCCTAGATACAATCCTTCGGGAATTTTCTTGCATGTTACTAGAATCCTAATATGGTCTATCGTTGCCTTAAGAGCAAACCACTTACAAATCACTCATGCTATCCACACACTAATACCACGTTTTTTTGACAATGTCAAAGTTCCAAAGCTTGAGAGCGCCAAGCTTTGCTTCGATCCATAAATTTTGTGTACAACAAAAAGCCATTGCAGAGTTTTTTTTTTAGAATAGTCAGAGTTGTAATTTATATGGCCCATCGGTTTAGGGATTCAAACTCGAGACCTTGAGGTTATTCTTCAAGTCCCTTTGTCACTCCATCACCCTCTTGGAGTTAACCACTACAGAGTTGAAGATATGCATTGTAGAAGATATAACATTATAGATGATAAAATCACCGACAAGTAGGGCTGTAAATGAACAGAGCTGTTTACTAACAGCTTGTCATTCGGTTCACTAAAAACTCGTTCGTGTTCGTTCACTTCATAAATGAACAAAACATGAACATAATTTCAGGGCTCGTTTATTAAACGAGCCGAGCATGAACATTTTGTTGTTTGTTTATTAATGTTCGCTAACATTAGAGCTCGTAGATTTTATATACATATAAAATATTGGTATTAATATATTTAATTTTGTGTGAGTATAAATAAAATTATTTCTAAACCCATTTAGTTATCTAACTTAATGGCTTAAAGATAAACATGATATCATCATATCCAAACAAGTCAGAGTTTTGGGAGAAGAACGCTCCAAACACTCCATCCAAACAAGTCAGTCTTGGGAGAAGGTCCATCCAAAGAGTCTTCGGAGAAGGTTCAGAAGCTCCATCGCCATACCTCTATCTCTCCATCGGTGACGCCTCTGTCTCTCTATCGCTACATCTTCGTCTCTCCAGTCTCTATTATCGACGCCTCCTTCGCCCCTCCATCGATGCCTCCTTTACCCCGTCGTCGATGCCACCGTCACCGAACCATTGTCGATGATTTCATCGTCGGTCGATCTGTTTGTTGTATGTTTTTCGTTCTACATCATCTCCTTCCTTGTATGTTCTTTACATCTTGATTGCGTCAAAGATCGAGAAATCTGAGAAAATTTAGGGATTTGGTTGGTTCTCAACATGAACACGGTTTGAGTTTTCGAACTTGAGTTCGGCTCGTATAGTTAAACGAGTTGAATGAGTCAAGCTCGATTTGCAGAGTCACGAACTTGAGCCGAGTTAAACGTTGATGGTTTGGCTCTTAGCGAACTCGAGCCGAGCTCGATCATACCAAATCTTAGACTAACCAAGTTCGAACACACCCATGTTTGGCTCAAGCTCGGTTCGTATACAGCCCTACCGACGAGTGTATTAGTGAAAACTAAATGCTCACAAGCTATCAACCCATGAAGCGGAAAATAAGATGTGTTATTGAAGATATAAACATTGAGAAGTTGCAATGGAATGGCCACTTTCAAATGTATGAAGCTCAAGATTAATTTCCAATCCAATTCAATTGTAGAATGAATTTGACTGAGAAAGAGTAAAGGAGCTCGAGCTTCATGGGTTGCCATGACTCAAGGTCCTTCGAATGCTTGGATATGTAAAAAGTGCATCCCAAAATTGACTTTAAAGGTGTAAGAGAACATATGTGAAGTCCTTTTTGAAAACATCTCTTTTGGCCAATATACAAATATCCTGTAACGAATGAAATGCATGGTTCCCAAATGTCAATCAATGTCCTCATCATCAATCAACAATTAAAGGCTGTTACAAGAAACGAAAACAATTATAAACCAATGACCTACTGGTGTAGTTCTTCATGATTATCTTAAGCTCAATCTCATTGTATAAGATCCATCATTGAGCTCTACATGATGCAAACATCTAAAATGACATATGTGCTTGATAAAATACTAAGATTAATCTCAAAGATGCAATTTAGCAACCTTATTAGTAGATCTATGGTTGGAACCTAGTCATATATTGTAATATCCCACATCGGTTGTGAGTTTGCATTAGCCTTATAAGACCTTGCCAAGGAACTCATAAGTACCTACTTGGCTAGCCCTTTTGAGGGAGGCAATGCCCTGTGGTTGGATCGTTACAGATGGTATCAGAACTCTCGAAAGCTCGGGCTGGGGTATCCAGTCGGGTTGCCGAATATATCCCACATCATGGTTGGGGCAACGAAGGGTGAGCTGTATATATTGGCTAGAGAGGAAGATTCTGGATGTATCGAGCCTTAGCGAGGACGCTAAGGAATAAGGTGGGGAGATTGTAATATCCCACAAGAGTTGATTAGCCTTATAAGACCTTGCCAAGGAACTCATAAGTACCTACTTGGCTAGCCCTTTTGCAATGCCCTAGACATATATGAGGGTAACAACATGTTGATTATGTTCAAAATGTATGCTTTGCATGGATTCTTAGTATGTATATGCATACACACCTACGAATACACATTTGAGAAACTAAAAATGCTGATTCAAATCAAAAGAGCTTAAAGCTATAATGGATATGCTATGAAAGATTCATCGAATTCAATGTCAAAGAATGCCAAGCTAAGTTACTTTGAATTATGATTGTGGCTAGTCCTGGTTTATCTTTGGATTGATGATTATGGCTTAAAATGACCTTAAGACACGTTGTGATTGCACGTGAGTTCATAACATTTCTAACAAGTGTGTTTCATTAAAATGCGTGTGTAGACAACAAAAATTTCTGCTTAGTCAATAATTTACAAGTTTAATGACTAGTCAAATATTCAACGTTGCTGAAAAGACAGGTTCAAAGTGCTGAGTTAGAATCAGATAAAATAATTGGCTCAAACCAAAGTTGATTAGAATAACTAGTCCAAATAAAATTATTTACTCTAGTCTGAGTGTGGTCTTGTTACCATAAAACTCAAGTAAGTCAACTTTGACTTAAGTAAAGAATTTCTAAATTAAATGGAAATAAGGATCATTTAATTAAGAAATCCTGATTGAATTAAAGGAGGACAAAATCTCTTTAATTACAAAGTCAAAGCTCAAATCATGGGATTTGCAAAAATAAGTCTACCACCTTGCCTATAAATAAAAGGGCTTGAGGTAGAGAAGAAAGACACATAGGGTCTCTCCGATGAAAGCCAAAGCTCCATCGAAACTCTGTCGTCTCCCAGGTTGTGCTTCATTTAAAGAACAATACGTACTAAGTTTGTGCCATTCTTTAATGGAGCACTTTTGATACACTAAGTCCCTGCAAACAAGCCAACGCTCTGCCAAAAACTCTATGACAAAGCACACCAATCTCGAGAATTACTCTCCACTTGAAGAACAATACGCAATAGTTTAGTGCCATACTTCAATCGAGCATTCTCAACAACAAAAAGTAATCTCTCTCTAATCCTAAATTCCAAAGGAGATTCGCCTTCAATCTAGGTGATTCCACAAGTCAGGAATTGGCGCCTTGTTCCGGATAAAGCTTCGAAACCCTCGAGCAATCACCACCTCGACGATCTTTCCACAGTGAAGATTGGAGAAGCCAAAATTCACGTTTTAAGATCAAGCTATTTCAACCCTTGGATTGTGAGCAAACTGGAGATCGAACAACAGGATTTGACATTTTTTTTATGTAAAAACCATTGAGTGGTGTAACCTATAATTTAAATTCGATAAATTGAATTTTGTGCAATTATTTCTGGTCTTATAGTTTACACACAAAATTTGTGTGTACAACATGAACTGTGGAGCTAGCTCAAATTTTTTCAAGAACATTTTTAGACCTAATCTATTCATATTCTCATTAAAAGATTTCATTTATCTTTTCAAGGCAAAAATAGTGGATCAATCCAATTTCTCAAGAGAAAGCTGAAACCAAAAAGATTACCCTAGAGGGGTGGGGGGTGGGTGGATAAATAGGATTTTAGGACTATTTTAAAAAATAACAAGTAATTACTACAAACTTAAAGAAGCTATGAATAACACTTGAAAAGCTACGAACAACAAACCTCAAACACAATATCTCAAGAAAGCAAACTAACCAATCTCAACACAAGTATAAAACGATAATGTAAAGAAAGAAGGGTTT